>SNQJ01S0037031.1:16625-37649 GCA_010110895.2 Picea sitchensis
TATAATTATTTTTTAGTGAGGATATATATATATATATATATTTTTTTTTTGGCTAATAATTACAAACAGTATGATTAATATTTAATAACAAATTGATTTGATATAAGGAAAAACAATTATGATCTTTGTTTAATTAGCATGCATTTATACTAATAATATGATCTTCTATGTAGAAACATCTTTACCTCTCTTATATAAGGAATAGTTTGTGATTGTTTGGAATGCCATGTATGTTTGATAAAGGAGATGGAAATTGTGTATAAATAAAATTGTAGAGTTGGAGATTGAAAAGGTTTTTAATAGTAATTGTTTTCCAAATGAAATATGATTTTCAAGATAAAGAAATTGTAAATTCACTTTTAAACAATAATTTGCTTGACCATTCAATATGAAATTGTATGGATACCTAAGTTGTTGCTTTTACCCAATTGTTTACTAAATTATTTAATTTTGTAGTTTCAAATTGAGTTTCACATTGAATCTTTAAAATGAAATTATATGAATGACATCAATGTTTCACATAACTATGTGTTAACTCAATAGACATCATATTAGTATCTATAATTGATAATTTAAGATAAATACAAATTAAACCTTTTATGAGTGGAAATAGTATAAAAAACATAAGTCACCTTCATCTTATAACAATTGATTGAGAATTTTGTGTGTGACAAAAAAACAAAACAATCATTCATATCAACATATAAAATATGAATAAAACCAGTTAATTATGGGTACTACACCAACACAAACTAAATACACAATTAATGCAAGAAGCCATTGAAATATGGATAAAATGAAATTCATTTATTGTTTTTGGCAATACTATGTCATACTCACAAGCTAGGTTCAATCTACCTTTAAATATAATCCGCCTAACCAAAACATGGTCGAGAGCATATACCCAAAAGTTGGTCTTGCAATTACAAGTAAATCACACTCACATTGATGTGTGGATAAAGAATACAAAGAGAAACACCAAGGAAAGTAAAAGAAGTTGTTTACACAAGGAAAAGTAATCATGATCCGGTCATACAAATTTCTCCAAATGATTTGATACTAGACTCTCTATCCATATCAAAGACACAACAAAGAAAAAAAATTGAAATAATGTTGAGTTCAAGTAATAAATATTTTCATTTCTTGAAATGTGAAGAGAAAGTACAAGAATAACTATACATGGATAACACACTTTAAGAAAACAATCAAACTAGCAATTAATGGAAGCTTATGGAATTTATAGTTTAGTTCAATGAATATTTAATCCAACAATTTGGCATCAAAGATAGAATGCAAGCATATGTTCGTAGTTAAGTTCTTCAAATATTTAATCAAGGATTTTGGTATCAAATTTTCTTTCATATGAAATTGATAGTGGATTCACACCGAGGTATTGCTTCAAACATATGAACTTATACCAATTGAACATTGTGATTATAATCTCAAGTAAGAGTAACTATTTGAGAGACATTGTCTTATTTAATCAAGGATTTTGGTGTCAAATTTGTTGGTATATCAAGTTCGTAGTGAATTCACAACCAGGTATTGCTTCAAACATAGGAACTTCCACCCATTGAATATTGTGATTATAATCTCAAGTAAGAGTAACTATCTGAGAGACACTATATCATTCCAAGATTAAAAAAATTATCATGACAAATTAGATGTAAAATTCCCTACAATACAAGGTGTATGATTTCAAGATGTTTACTAGGATAAAAAAAATCTTGCTAGTAATTACTAGTAAATCAAGTTCTCAATGATTTTGATGATGAAGAACATAATATTTCTAGTAACAAATAAAATGTAATTGTTACTCTTAATGTTATCAACGTTATCAAGAAGGTTTTTTGTTTTTTGATGACAAAGTGGAATGATGTTGCTATATCTTATTTTGTTTTAAATTCTATTTTTACTTTGGATGTTAGAGAATATGGATGTATTACTAACATAGCATAGACATTTAAAGGGACTAACATCTCAAGCAAAAACATAGAAATGATATGTTTATTAATAAAAAGAATAAAAAAAAAAATGATGTGTTTAGTAATAATTTTAATGATGGTTTGGTAGTACACTTTCTATCCATATAAAACACATAAAAATAAAAAAGAAATTAAACTACTCATTAATAAAATAAAATAAAAAATGTAATTTGCACTATTAAAAAAAAAACAATTAAACTAGTGATTAATGCAAGAACATATAAAAATATAACTTGCATTATTAATTGACTGAAATTTTTTAGCATTGAAACTCTACACAAATCAGACCCAACTCTTAAAATAAGTTGCCAACTCAATTTAGCATTGAAACTCTACACAAATCACACCCAACTCTTAGAATAAAATGCCAACTATTCTGACTGTTATCTTCAAGTCGAAGTGTAATTATGTAAAAAACATGTTATCTAATTCCAAAGGTGGAAGCCAATAAAATAAGTAAAGTTGTTATGACCATCCATTCATAGAGACTCACAAGTAAACACTATTATATATACACTTATTTATAATTGGGTTAAGTTGATTGTTAACATATTTTCACAACAATGCATATGAAGTGAAAACAAAAACTCCCAACCATCTAAAATGGGATAAGTGTAAACCCAATCGTTAANAAAAAAAAAAAAAAAATTGAAACTAGCCTATTAAATCATAAAGGCTTAGTTTCCCTTTTTAAATGAAAATCCGTATAAAGACGTAGGTTCCCCTTTTTAAATGTTTGAAAATCCATACATTGTCTCATAGTTGCAAAACAATGAAAATACTAAAATTATCTTTACATAGAACATCCTTAGCATCTACCTAAACATATTATTTTACAAATATCTATGCAAATAAATAAGACTTGAATAAATGAAAAAAATACTAGTGGCTACTTGTTTGTCATTCCAATAATGCCATCAAAATCAGATCGAGTACAAAATAAGAATCATACACATGGACCTGACTCAAAAAGAAAAAAACATCGGAATTTTTTTATCTTAAGAATGCCATTTTCAGTGGGGTACTTTAAGATAGGTTTCTTATTAAAGTTTGTCGTTCCACCATCTAATACAAAATCAGCAAAAATATGTTTCAGTCTTCCAAATGAAGTTTTATGTGGAGTCTCATTTAATGAAATCTAAAATGAAATCTAGAAACTCAGTTTACGCAATGGACAATCGAGCAAGGCCAGCCACTTTCATGATGAATATATCAACACTTTGTGAATTTCGTTATGTAGAAAGGGAAGAAAAAAAATCTGTGATTGTAATCTATCTATGTAATTGTTCTTTATCTCATAAATAAGGAAGTCTCATACACCAACTTAATGTGGTTTAGTTGTGACCTTAAAAATAGATTATTATTATTATTATTATTATATAGATAAATCGAATTCAAAATCTCTATGATTTAAAATATATTTTCATTTGTTATTTTTTTACCAGATGCGTTGAAATTTCATTGTAATAGTATTAATAACAAGATAGGTTGAAATTTCATTGTAATAGAATTTTACTGAGTTAAGAGAAAATGTTGTTAGTCAACTTCGCAAGTTCACCGAGTGAATGGGTTCAATTAGACGTCCGTCCATTACAATGACAGACCCTCAATTAGACGTCCCTCCATTACAATGAAAAACCCTTTAGGATAGAGCCTAGTAGCCGTTTGTTCTTAGAAGATTTATGCCCCGTCATCTCATTGTTTCTTTATTCGTTAAATGAAGCTAAATATATAAATGTACATTGCAATTACTAGTCTATCCTATCGAACAAATAAGTAAGTTAAAAAGTAATACAGAAAAAATTGACATCAAACAAACCAAAATAAAAATATAAGAATAAGTATAGAAGAATTTTCACAGTGCAACGTATTAGATTAATGATGAAGTCTCACTAACTCAACTCAACGTATTAGATTAATGATGAAGTCTCACTAACTCAACTATCTGAAGCTGAAACGACTCTACACGAGACAAAAGTTGCACCTCGCGGGACTCAAACAAGTGGATTAAATATCTCTTCTCCGACAGATATGAGTGAACAAAGAGTGCAACGTATTAGATTAATGATTTATACTATGTAGTTAATCCCAAAAATAATATCTAATATCAAGAAAACCATACATCTATCAATCTCTTGTATGGATTCATTATGAAGAATGAAATTTTTTTCATGCCAATGCACTCATTAAAGAATAAGACAATGGATTTTGTTTAAAACTATGAAAAAGTATGAAGATAATTTCTAGTGTAACATCCCTCCATCACGACAACCAAAGCGACATACAACACGTAATTTTTTTATTTTATTTTTTGCATTGTGAAATATACATCATAATTAATAAAGACATCATTGGCACATCATCCGACATATTAACGAAACAAAATTAACACATTAACAACCTACATGACACAAGCTAGCACAATGTTGCAATGAATAATGATACATGTATCGATGCACTAACACAATAAACAAAAGCCCATAACAACTGCAATTTTAAAAATGATGCATCCCAGCATGAATCATAAACCGTTCAATTGGTCTCTCGAGGAAAATCATAAGATAACATCAAGATCATATGAGATAATATAATGCTACTTAAGGACAAAAAATATAATCATAAAGTGACATAAGATACTACCCACCCAACTTACCCTCCAAGGTTAGGACCTCCAGGACACATAAGCAATGTTCAAGCCAAGGTTCCAATTGATTTTACCCATTCAATGTCTCAAGGCTCGCGACTGTTCTAAGGAACAAAGAGGTATCTACATTCCCTAATAAATCACATCTCATAACTCTATACTACAATATCATTCATCCATCAACATAATTCACATAGTGTAGTGTCTAATATAATCTACTTAATTCATCCTTCACGTAAATATTAAGTGAAATTCGTATAAGGCAATGTTACATAAGGATTAAGAATCATAAGTGTAATTACAATCAACTAGTCTATGTTAAACTCATGGCTAAGGTATCCATAAGAATATAAATCATCACCCGTCATGTATGGACATAAAGTTACTTTACATATCCAACTAAGCACTAAAAGGAGATCAAACCTTCTTAATAATACAATAATTTAACATGCTACCCTCCATCATATACCCATTTTAAAAAACTGATAAAATCAGCATAATGCAATAAATAAAAATTCGACATCTTACATATCCATTAAAGAATTTCAATGAAGACCATAACTTATTCTTCCATAAATAAGAATACATTTAATTTTCTCAATTTCATTAAAGGAGATAAGAATGACCAATCAGATGTAGAAATTAAAACATAATTAGATGTTAAGCTACTTTCCGTGTTAAGAATCCAAGGGAAGAGTTTTGGAATTTATTCCAACCCTTGAACTTGTGAAAAATGATTTATCTTTCAATCTGAACCCTAATTCGGTCCTCCATCTGAACCTTCATTTGTTCCTCCCTCCAGACCCTGTTACAGAACAATTTTTGAATACGAAAATTTTTGAAATAAAAAGAAAATAGGTAACAAGAAATTGGTATGGGTAAGAATTGCAATCGAAAACAAGAGGTTAAAGGTAAGGGAACATCATTCTAGGTGTTCAAGGATAAATATAACACCTCAAGGAGTGCCAAAGAAGTGACTCTAAAGAACATACCCCAAGATTCTTGTAGAATTATAAAATGGTTTGAGAAGTTCCAGCAAGAAAAAAGGGGATTTCCTGAGGTGAAGTACTTACATACATCTTTCCAATAATTCCTCGAGTTAAACTGTACTCAACAACAAGGAAATGAGAGGATACTTGAACAACATCAAAATACCCAAACTATTATGGGATTTCATCACAGAGGTTTGACAGTCAACACACAGAGATATAAGTTGACAACACAAAAGGTTTTGATTGATAAAACTACCAAGCGAGGAAGGAAGGGTCACTGTCTAGTTTTCAAGGAAACACAGAGGTAAGCCCTAAAGGGTTACACCAAAATGAAGAGTTAATCAAGAACCTCAAAAAAAATATGATGAAGGAAGCTAGGCAAACTATAATTGCCATACTCATAATTAAATCAAGAGAATTAAAATCGTTAGGAAGGAAATGAATACAGGGAGAAATTGAAAATTCACATCATTCTGTTAGTTCAATATCACACCAGGAGTTGATTCAAGTTAATAAAATGAACAAAAAACTCCCTAACAACATAACGAAATATAAAATCGAGTTCTCAACAAAATTGAGCAACACATCTAGATTTCCTTTAACACAACAATTCCTTTAGGACTATATAGGACATGGGAAACAAAAACATAGATCAAAACTTCAAAACTCAAAAACTCGCAAGGGTGAATAATTCACTAGATTTTCGCCTAACACAACTCTATGCAAGCGCTAAGGAACAGATAATGAAACAAGAGTTGCATGCCTCAATTTAGTCATTAAATCAATGCTCCTGCCTAATACCGCATTCCATCTGGTCCTAGATCCAACACCTGATACGTCCCTTGATTAGGCCCTCGGTCTGGCCCTTGATCCAAACCTTGAAACTGAATTTTTTTGAAAGGATAATGAAATTGCAATACAGAAAACGAATAGCTCTCGGAATGGATAAGCCTGAAGGAAGGGACAATAAATGAATGAAAAATTAATTAGGAAGGTTGATTTAATTTTGTAGCCCCAAATCGGTCACAAAATTAAATACTTCAAAAATCAAGGAAATACACAGAATCTAATCGCTCGAATTATGGGATTGTTTTCTAGAGGCCAACAAGGAATCCACAATGAATAGAGCTGCATATATAGACAAAACTTAAACTATGGACCACATCAAAAGATCTACAATCTTAGGCAGCATAAGGCTCCAAAACATCTGTGAAACCAGACAAAAATGTAGACGGTTTAAGGTTGGCAAAAATAGATATACATCATTCGAATGTTGTGCGAAGAGGGATAAAAATGCAAGGTTCATCCATGCAAATGAATAGATTTTGAATAAATCGCTCAGAGATTTGATCCATAAGCTGAGAAGAGAATGCACAAATCACTCAGAAGGGAAGGGCATTGGGGATCAACAAATGGGTAACCCCCTGGGTGTAAGTCAACAACAAAGTGGTGGAAAAACAACTAGAGGAATTTTGAGGAGGAAAATGCCTAAAATTTGCAGGGAATAAAGAGATGGAACACAACAAATGAAGGGTGAGGCTGCGTGAAAATTTCTTGGGACATAAATAAACTTAAAATAAAAATTGATCTGGGTGTGAGGGTGCATAACCACTCATTTCCTCAACATAGAAGAATGGTATTACAGTCATAGATCCAAACATTTAAATTTAAAATAGGGGTAGTGGGAAGGGGACATCAGATGAAATTCAGTCGAGAGGAGCAGTCCATTTATATCATTTATCTAACCACATCAAGAAAGCTTGTCTGACTACACCAAAAAACCATTACAATTCCATAAACATATAATTTCCACATACAAAAACATTTAACTAATTTACAACAAAACTTTTAGACATGTGTACCGTAACCGAATGGTGAAGAATACAATTTTTTTTCCCGTGCTTGCGCTCGATCCAGCTCCTTGATTGCTAATCATTGAGACCTCACTGGTATCTCTCAAACAATGCTATGGGTACTCTTCTTCTCCATGAGCCCCTCGATCCGCAAAGGGGCCAAGCACATAAACCAGATAATAAGTTAGCTCCCAACTTCCCTCGCAAGGCCAAGCTACCACTCTCTATTCGAGCTGGGTATCCCAACTAGCACAAGAAAAACCAGTAAAGAAAAACATGGCAGCATAATCTTATGCTTTCCAAATTGTGCCCCAATTCCCTCCTCTGCCATTTCTTTTATAGATTTCTTGTTAGTGACCTTCCCATTTTCACATTAAATTAGTTTTATTTAAATTAAATTAGGAAATATTCTCCCCCATACACTTGTCACCTAATCCCTTAGTTACACCAGAAATTCATTGAATTAATTAGATTACATTGTCAATTTTGTTCACCCTCCTAAAAGTGTTCCTAAAAATGCTCCTTGTTGTCCCTTTATTCCCTCAAATTCCCTTAATGAATAATTCCTTTCTTAAACCTCAGTTGAGTTCATTTTACGAAAGTTATCTAGACTAGATTCATTTCTATGTTCCACATTCCTTTTGCATTTAATTTACTCTTTTTGTCTAAGTTCGAATTTAGAAAGTTTTGCACATAAACAATAATTAATTTTTTTAAATAATTTAATCCTCCTTTAAATCCTAAATTTAATTTTTACCCCCCTTTTTCTTCATCCCTGATTTATTAATTTCTTAATTAATTTATAGTCCTCATATCCTTGTTAGACCTAGGCTTTAAATTCAACTAGGATTAGTAAATTTTTAAGGGAAAGGTTATAATTAATAAACTTTACTTATACATAATTATTTTAAGGATGACCCTGTCAAGGTAAGATATTGTTTTCTAGGGACCTAGGTTCATTGAATCACCTATATTTAAACATCACTATGTGCCCTTCAAGATGCATTACGTACTCTAATGGTTCCACTCACCTTTATTCATGTTTCATTTACGCGACGTTCCCTTCAAGATGCACTACATGCTCCAAGACTGACACTCGTCTTTTGACTGATTTTGGTATTCATCTAACCCTTGGAGTAAAAACTCCATCAGGAGAACTTGTGGGAGACTAATGACCTCTAAGGAATAAGGACCCTTTGTTATTGACTGCCCCTTAGAATCTTCGTGAGCGACTTTCTCATTTTTCCCTCACGACATCGTGGATCTCTCGAACTAGGTAATCGTTAACCTATAGTTCAAGACACAGAGTGAGTGCTAGTAGGTTGTGGAAGGTCCTCTACCACACCTCTCCCTCAATATCTCTGGTTGTCGTGCATGACCCCTTTACTCCAAATATGATTCTTATTAGCAATAAATCTTCAGCCCGCATCCATCAACGAAACATGTCAGTGATTCATAAACAACATCATAATATACCTCGTCATATGTCACATATGAAATAACAAAAATACTGAAACCACATACATTCCACTCCCTGACTTGATTGAGAATCCAAGGATGTCCATTGATACCATAGGAATCCTCAATCAATCAAGATTCCTATAGAATCAGGAGAAACTAGTCAATATCATATGTCTATACATAAATAACATAATATAACATCATAATCCATAGTCTCATCATCAGATACCATAAGTGAAGCAATGAATCATATAATGAACTAGATCACTTTCTTGCAAGTGTGTTCAAATAATAACTCACATCAGATTCATGCAAAATAAGGATGTTACATACACCCCCTCTTGTTTTAAAATTCGTCCCAAAGTTTCACAGTATACAAGTGCAGATATAAAATATCTGACAAATCGAAATGTCTATTTATCAAACAAGAATGGAAACTACTAACACATATGATATGCATCCTCCCATGTAGCCGAGTGTGGACTATAATTGTCCTACTAGGCCTTTACATGATCGAATGTTCGACACCATAGTTGTTGAATGTGATGGTCCAGAATGCGGATAGGCTCTTCCATGAGCATACCCTCGTGCGATACCTAGAAAGAACTCATGTCAATTACATGTGTAGGATCAATAACATATTGTCTCAAAAATATACGTGAAAAACATCATGCATATGCCTCAAAGAATCAGGCAAGGCTAGTCTATAGGCCATAGACCCCTTCCTTTCCATAACCTCGAAAGGTCCCACAAACCTAGGAGAGAGCTTAGCACCCTTTCCAAACTTGATCAAACTCTTGTGTGGTTTCACCCACAAGAAGACTCGATCTCAAACTTCATAACTATGGTCAGTGAGATGTGCATCGGCATAACTCCTTTTTCAATCCTGCGCTTACTTGATTCTTTGTCTTATCGTTTTCATTTTCTTTTCCATTTCTTGGATCACTTATGTTCCTACCAATACCCTCTCCTCAATTCGATCCCAACTCAAAGGCATACGACATGCTTTCCCATAAAGGAACTCAAAAGGCACCATCTTCATGATGCTTTGATAGTTGTTGTTGTATGAAAATTCTACCAGTGGAAATTAATATTCCCAACACTTTTCTTGGTCCATCATGTACATACGCAACATATCCTCCCAGATTTGGTTCATTCGTTCTATCTCTTTGTCTTTCTATGGTTGATATGCAGTACTAAAGTTAATTCGGGTTCCCAAGGGCTCTTGGAAACTAGTCCAAAATCGTCCGGTAAAAACTGGTCCTCGATGGGATATGATCTTTTTAGGCATGCCATGTAGTCTCAATATCTCGCTGATAAATACTCGAGCTATGTCAGGTTCGTGATACGTCATACACACAGGAATAAAATGTGCACTCTTCATCAGAGTGTCAACTACCATGAAAATCGAGTTGTTCCTCGTCGTCAACGACAATCCAATAATGAAGTACATAGAAATGACCTCCCATTTTGATTATGGAATAGTGTGTGGTTGTAGTAATCCTGTCATATGTCTATGTTCATCCTTAAATACTTTCTAGAAGAATAAGGGTTTAAGGTCTTCCCTCATCTTCATGACTCCTAGATGAGCCATGTACACTACTCTATGAGCTTATTTTAAGATCAAACTTCTCAACTCGTCATTGGGAGGTACGTAAATCTGGTTATTATATCTCATTAATCTATCATTTTCCATAGCAAATCCCTCAAATTTTGGTATCAACATGGTGTTTTGTCCAATAAATTCCTTAACCTCTTGATACAAGTCATCGTTGCAATGTATAGTTAAAATATTTTCATGTATATTCATCTGAAGAGGTATCACAAAATATATGCGTAGTTTCCAACTCAACACATCTTCCACTCTGTTCATGGTTCCTTTTATGTAGGTAATCTGAAAATTGTACTCGCTATGTAGTTCTGATCAACGCATTTTTCGCACGTTGTACTCGCTTTGCATAAAAATGTGTTGTAAACCATAGTGGTCCATTTTTAGTTTGAATTTACTCTAATTAGATAGTGTCTCCACACTCTCAGGGCATACACAATGCCTAACAACTCCAAATTATGCGTCATGTAGTTCTCCTCATTGTTTTTTAACTTCCTCGATATGTAAGTGATCATTCAACCATCTTGCATCAAGACTCTACCTAAGCCTTCCTTCGATGCATCGATGCATACCAAGAAGTCCTCGTCCATGTCAGGGACTTTTATTATTGGTTCTACCATCAACAACTCCTTGATCTTTCGAAATGCTTCCGCAAATTTCTCAATCCACACAAACTTTTTGTTCTTCTTCTCCAATTCCATAATCATATTTTCTATCTTCGAAAAACCCTCGATGAATCGTCAATAATATCTCGCCAAACCCATGAAGTTACGCACTTTTGGGACACTCGTCATCACAGGACACTCCATAATAGCCTCTACCTTCACTCGATTCACAAGGACACCTTCTCTAGAGATAAAATGCCTCAAATAATGAATCTTTGATTGATAAAAGAGCATTATGAAAGTTTCCCAAAAAATTTGTTCTCTCATAGAAACTATAGTACCAATCACAAATGTTCATTATGTTCTTCCATCATCTGAGAATATATCAAAATATCGTGAATGGATACTTGAACAAACATGTCCAAGTTTTCACGAAACAACCATTCATCAAGGTCATGAACACCCCTGGGGAATTTGTCAGTCCAAAAGGTAAAAAAATAAACTCGTATTGTCCAAAACTTGTCTTGAAGGAGGTCTTAGGAATTTCTTCCTCCTTGATCTGTAACTGGTGATACCCTGATCTCAAGTCGATCTTCGAAAACACCATCTTTCCCTTCATATGATCAAACAAATCAACCATTCTTGGCAACAGATACTGGTTCTTGATCGTTGCCTTTTTTAATTGACGGTAGTCAATGCAGAGTCTCCACGACCCATTGTTCTTCTGTATGAAAATAACATGTGCACCCCAAGGTTACACACATGGACGTATAATTCCTAGGTCCAACAACTCTTTTAGTTGCATTTTCAACTCCTATAACTTAGGGGTCAACATATGATACAACGTTCTTGCTATTGGTTCGGTCCTCGGTTTTAGGTCGATGGTCAATTTCAATTCCCTCCTCGTAACTCCTCTGGGAATGTGTATGCAAATTCTCGTACTACCACAAGTTTTTCTAGTCCTTCCGCCATGCCCTTTTCGTTCATCACAGGGATCACATATAGCTTGCACCCCTAGCACATGCTCTTCGATAATGATAGGGAAGAGATGCACCTTAGGGAAAATCCTTGGTTCCTTCCTACAATCGCACATCTTTGTCCCTCATCGTCGACCAAAATCAACCATTTTGTCTTACAGTTGATTATTGCCTCATGCGATTCCAACCAATCCATACCGATCACGAAGTCATAATATCCTAAGATTGTGACAGACAATTTGGCCTTCGTGATAAAATATCATAGGCTAAGGCTACAACCCATAACCATTCCTCCAACCTTCCTTTTAGCTCCAAAATCCATTTCTACATAGCTAAACTCGCCCTTTTCGACTGCCCTTACCTTAAGTATTTTTAGTGCTGCATAAAAAATAAGTCTCTTTTTAGCACCTGGATCTATCAAAATACTAAAGTTTTGGTTAGTGATGGTACCTAATGTCTTGAGCATAATAGACTGGTGCTCGGCCTGGTGGTTTTTCACTGCTACATGAATCCCATGGGCCTTGCCCAAATCTCCTACTGTGGTGTGCCCGGATGACTCGACTTCTCTGGACCTCTCAACCAGATATTCATGGTGGTAATGTGGCTCTCCACATGTCCATCATATAGTCCTTGACCTAGTACTCCTAGTCACAAAAATGGAAGTTGACGACCCACTAGCCTGAAACCCTGGTCTGTTCGATTGAACAGGCCTGGAAAAATTCTATTGTGGACGATGTTTCTGCTAGTGCTTAGGTCCTTTATAGGGGGTTCACTGTCAAGTCGTCGATTGTCATGGTGTAGTGAATGTGGATCCTCTTAGAGTGCCTCTATACCCCGATGGATGTCTAGTCGATGTTTGATGTTGTTGTGCACTAGATGTTTCATGTCCCTTTGGTCTCAATAGAGTCCTACTCTAACCCCCACTGTTAAGCTCTTCCTCTGCTATGAGGGCCTTCTAGACATCATCATGCAACATCTGAGGCATTAAAATCCTCACTTTCTCATGAATGTTGACATTAAGGTTGAACACGAACTTATTGACCTTAAGCTTCTCATTGTTCAAATGCAGAGCATACTGAAGAAACTCCATAAAATGGGCCTCAAACTCGGGCACCATACTATCGCCCTGTTGCAAGGCATTGAACTCATTAAATTGACGCTCAATGAATTCCTCCAACAAATACCTCTCTCGGAATTGTTCCTTGAACAGTTCCCATGACACATCTTTGATGACCATGTTCAGTTGTGGCAGGAGTGTCTTCCACCATAGAAGAGTTCTCCCTTTCAGCTGGAAGACCTCCATGTAGACGTTCATGTTGGAGGTATAGTTGCAAAGTGAAAAGAACATATCCATATTCTCCAACCATGCCATGGCGGTTTCACCGTTCGTGACACCAAATAACTTAGGAAACTTGACCTTCTCAAGTTTTCGATGAGTTGTACCACTATTGGCTGGGTCGCTTGGTGGACCCCTCGAGGGTATAGGGGCTTGGGCCTCATTTTTATCCAGACGGCTAACCGGGGCCTTTTACATCCTTTCAAAGGACCTCATCAACCCAACCACAACCCCTACAACTATTTTCTCTTGTTCGATGACTTGTTCTTCTCCTTGGGGGTTAGACCCCTTTGGAATGATTACTACAGGAGGCATTGTGCCTCCTCCCCTAACACCATGTCATCTACCTTCGCGACGTCCTCTAACCATGATTATCTGCACAAACACAATTTAAATTTAATTAGTGACAAATCATAATCAAGTGTTCATACAATGGAAGGCATAATGATCCCAAGTCTCGGGGTTGAATCCGCTCTAATACCATATGTAACATCCCTTCATCATGACAACCAAAGAGACATACAAAAAGTAAAAAAACAAATTGTTTGCATTAGGAAATATACATCATAACTAATAAAGACATCATTGGCACATCATCCGACATATTAATGAAAGAAAATTAACACATTAACAACCAACACAACATAAGCTCACACAACGTTGCAATGAATAACGATACATGTATCGACGCACTAACACAATAAACACCAGCCCATAACAATTGCACTCTTAACAATGACGCATCACATCATGAATCATAAACTGCTCAATTTGTCTCTTAAGGAAAAACATCAGATAACATGAAGATCATATGAGATAACATAACGCTACTTAAGGATCATAAATATAATCATAAAGTGACACAAGATATTACACACCAAACCTACCCTACAAGGTTAGGAACTCCGCAACACATAAGCAACGCTCAATCCCAAGTTTGAATTGATTTTAACCATTTAAGGTCTTAAGGCTAGTGATTGTTCTGAGGAACAAGGAGGTATCTACATCCCCTAATCAATCACATATCATAACTCTAGACTATAATATCAGTCATTCATCAACATAATTCATCATAGTGTAGTGTCTAATCTAATGTACTCAATCCATCCTTTAGGTAATGATTAAGAAAAAATTGTATAAGGGAGTGTTACATAAGGATTAAGAATCATAAGTGTAATTACAATCAACTAGTCTATGTAAAATCATGGATAAGGTATCCATAAGAAGATCAATCATCACCCATCACGTCAGGACATAAATTTACTTTACACATCCAATTAAGCACTAAAAGGAGATCAACCCTGCTTAATAATAAAATAATTTATCATGCTACCCTCCATCATGTACCCACTTTATAAAACTAATAAAATCAACATAATGTAATAAATAAAAATTCGACAGCTTACATATCCATTAAACAATTTCAAGGAAGACAATAAGTTATTTTTCCATAAATAAGTGTGCATTTACTTTTCTCAATTTCATTAAAGGAGTTAATAATGACCAATCAAATGTAACAATTAAAAGATAATTAGATGTTAAGATACTTTTCGAGTTAAGAATACATGGGAAGAGCTCTGGAATTTATTCCAACCTATGAACCCATGAAAAATGATTTATCTTTCAATCTAGACCCTAATCCGGTCCTCAATACGGACCTTCATCTGGTCCTCCATCAAGACCTTCATCTGGTCCTCCTTTCGGACCTTGTTACGAAACAATTTTTGAATACAAACATTTTTGAAATAAAAAGAAAACACACAACAAGAAATCGATATGGGTAAAAATTGCAACCAAAAGTGATAGGTTCAAGGTAAGGGAACATCATTCCAGGTGTTTGAGTCAAACTATAAGACCTCAAGGAGTGCCAATGACATGAATCTGAAGAATATAACATGATATTCTTGTAGAATTATAAAACGGTTTGAGATGTTCCAACAAGCAAAAAGGGGATTTCCTGAGGTGAAGTACTTGCATAAATTTTCTAGTAATTCCTTTGGTTGAAATGTACTCAACAACAAGGAAATGAGAGGATACTTGACCGACATCGAAATACCCAAATAATTATGGGATTCCATCACAAAGGTTTGACAGTCAACACACAGAGATATAAGTTGCCAATGCAGAAGGTTTTTGCTTGATAAAACTGCCAAGCGAGGAAGTAAGGGTCACTGTCCAGTTTTCAAGGAAACACAGAGGTAAACCCTGGCAGGTTACACCAAAATTCATAGTTAATCAAGAACCTCAGAAAAATTTTGATGAAGAAACCTAGGCGAGCTATAATTTCCATACTTAGAGATAAATCAAGGGAATTAAAATCTCTAGGAAGGAAATTAATACAGGGAAAAATTAAAAATTCACATCACACTGCAAGTTCAAGTTAGCACCATGATTTGATTCCACTTAATAAAATAAACACAAAATCTCCCTAACAAAAAAACTAAATATAAAATGGAGTTCTTAACAAATTTGAACAACGCATCTAGATTTTCTTTAAGAAAGAAATTTCTTCAGGACTGTACACGACATGGGAAACGAAAACATAAATCAAAACTTCAAAACTCAAAAACTTGCAAGGGTCAATAATTCACTAGATTTTTCCCTGACCCAACTCTACACAAGGCATTAAGGAAGAGATACTGAAACAAGAGTTGCACGCCTCAATTTAGTCATTAAATCAGTGCTCTTGCCCAATCTGACACTACATCTTGTCCTGGATCTGACACTTGATACTATCCTCGATCCGACCCTTGATCCAAACCTTGAAATGAAAAATTTTTGAAAGGAAAATGAAATTGCAATACATGCAATGAATAGCTCTCATAATTGATAAGACTGAAGGAAGGGAGAATAAATGAACGCAGAGGTACTCAGGAAATTCACATTTATGATGCAACCCCAAATCGTTCACAAAATTAAATACTTCAAAAATCAAGGAAATACACAGAATCTAACCACTCAAATTTTGGTATTGGTTTCTACAGGCCAACAAGGAATCCACAATGAATAGAGATGCAATTTTATATGAAACATAGCCTGTGGACCACATCATAATCTTTACAAGATTGGGCAGCGTAAGGATCCAAAACATCTATGAAACGAGACAAAAATGTAGAGGTTTTAAGGCTAGCGAAAACGCAGAGACAACAGTCGAATGTTGTGTGAAGAGGGAGAAAAATGCAAGGGTCATCCATGAAAATGTCTAGGTTTAGGAGAGAATCGCTAGGTGATTTTCTCCATATGATGAGAAGAGAATGCACAAATGGCTAAGAAGGGAAGGGCTCTGGTGAGAAACAAATGGGTAACCCCCTAGACATTAGTTAGCAACGAAGAGCTCGAAAAACAACTAGAGGAATTCTAAGGAGGAAAACACCCAAAATTCATACGGAATAAGGAGATGGAATGCAACAAACGAAGGGAGAGGCCGGGCAAAAATTACTTGGGATAGAGACAAAATTAAAATAAAAACTAATCTAGTTGCGAGGGCACAGAGCCACTCCTTTCCTCAATGCAGAAGAATGGTATTACAGTCATAGATTCAAACATTTAAATTTAAAATAGGGGTAATGGGAAGGACACAATAGATGAAATTCATTCGAGAGGGGAAATCCATTTAAATCATTTATCTAACCACATCAAGCAAGATTGCCAAACTATACCAGAAAAACATTACAATTCCGTAAACATATAATTTCCATATACAAAAACATTTAACTAATTTACAACAACAACTTTTAGACATGTGTACCGTAGCCGAAGGGCAAAGAATACGAAGTTTTTTTCCGATGCTTATGCTCCATCCAACCCCTTTCTTTCTAATCGATGAGACCTCGCCAATACCTCCTAGACAACGCTAGGGGTAATCTTCTTCCCCCTGAGCCCCCCAATCCACAAAGAGGCCAAGAACATAAACCAAAGAATAAGTTATCTCCCAGCTCACCTCGATATGTCAAACTAGCACTCTCTATTTGAGCTAGGTATCCCAAATCCCACAGTAAAAATCAGTCAAGAAAAATCCGAGAGCATAACCTTACGCTTTCCAAATTGTTCCCCAATTCCCTCCCCTACCATTTCTTTTATATATTTTTTCTTATTGACCTTCCCATTTGCACATTAAATTAGTTTTATTTAAAGTAAATTAGGAAATATTCCCGCCCATACACTTGTCACCCAATCCCTTAGTTGTACCAGAAATTCATTTATTTAATTAGATTAAATTTCCAAGTTTCTTCACCCTCCTAAAAGTGTTCCTAAAAATGCTCCTTGTTGTCCCTTTATTCCCTCAAATTCCCTTAATGATTGACGCCTTGCTTAAATCTTATTTGAGTTCATTTTAGGAAATTTCTCTAGACTAGATTCCTTTCTATTTTCCACATTCCTTTTTCATTTAATTTCCCCTTTTTCTCTAAGTTCGAATTTAGCAAGTTTTGCACATTAACAACATTTAAATTTTTTCAATAATTTAATCCTCCTTTAAATCCTAAATTTAATTTTTACCCCCTTTTTTCTTCATCCCCCATTTATTAATTGCTTAATGAACTTTTAGTCCTCATATCCTTCTTAGACCTAGGCTTTAAATTCCACTAGTCTTAGCAAATTTTTAAGGGAAGGTTTATAATTAATAAACTTTACTTATACATAATTATTTTAAGGCTAACCATCTCAAGGTAAGGTATTGTTTTCTAGGCACCTAGGTTCATTGACTCACCTATGTTTAAACATCCTGAGATGCCCTTCAAGATGCACTATGTGATCTAAGGGTGTCGCTCGCCTTTATTCATGTTTCATTTATTTGACGTGCCCTTCAAGATGTAGTGCATGCTCCAAGGGTGTCACTCACCTTTTGACTTATTTTGGTAGACGTCTAACCCTTGGAGTCAAAAATCCATTAGGAGACCTCATGGGAGACTCACGACCTCTAAGGAATCAGTACCCTACCTTATTGCGTGCACCTTAGAATCTTCATGAGCATCTATCTCAGTCTTCCCTCACGACATCATGGATCTCTCGAACTAGGTAATTGTTAACCTACAGTTCGATCCATGACAAGAGTGCTAGCAGGCTCTTGCAGGGATGTTGCCACACCTCTCCCTCAATATATTTGGTCATCGTGCATGGCCCCTTTACTCCAAATGTGAGTCTTATTAGAAATTAATCGTCAAACTGCATCCATCAACGAAACATGTAAGCATTCCATAAAAACATCATAATATGCCCCGCCATATGTCACATATGCAATAACATAAATACTCAAACCATATATAGTCCACTCTTTAACTCGATCCAGAGTCTAAGGTGGTCCAACGATGCCATAGGCATCCTTAATCCATCAAGAGTCTTGTACACTCATGAGAAACTAGTCAATAGCATATGTCTATACATAAATAACGTAATATAACATCATAATCCTCAATCTCATCATCAGAATCCATAAGTGAACCAGTCAATCATATAATGAACCGGATCACTTTCTCTCAAATGTCCTCAAATAATAAGTCACATCAAGTGCATGCAAGAGCAGGATGTTACATCTAGTTTAAACTAATAATATGAAAAACCAGTGATCACTAATCTCATAAAATGTTTTCGAATTCATGAACTTTCATTGCAATTTATACATGAAAAATGCAACAAAATGTGAGCATTTCATTAAAATTTCTAATTTGAATTCATCTAAATAGAGTTCCTATAATTTTTCAAGATTTGACATTGAATCTTGGTAATGAATAATCATTGCAATTTATACATGAAAAATGCAACAAAATGTGAGCATTTCATTAAATTTTGTAACGTGAATTCATCTAAATAGAGTTCTTATAAATTTTCAATATTTGACATTGAATCTTCGTAATGAAGAATCTAAAACATAATCCTTTTAATTTATAAAATATTACTTTTACTTTGTCAAGTATGACTTCCAAAATTCAAATATTTAACCAAAGAAATTAAAGCTGAAAAGTGGATTCCGTTGAATAGATATATTCTTTTTTTTCTTCATATCTATAGTGCTTGAAACAAAATCCCTAGTGTTTGAAATAAAATATTTGGTATAATATCCCCAAAAACTATTTAGTATTTTAAATAATTTTTGGTAAGTGGCAAATTTGAAATTATAAGTAGTGGGAGAAAAATGATTGTTATTAGTATTATTATTTTGCAAGATATTGACTTGCCAAATATCCTTGGACAGATGTAAGAGACACGATTTTTATTTAATTAATAAAGGAGACAAAAGAACCAACCAAGTTAAAAAGAGATGGTCATGAATCCATGAGTGGGGAATAAGTTGGAGTTAACCCTAGGTATGAAAGGACATGTGTCAGAAGTCAATTTTGGTGATTGACACACAATAAAAATCAAGGATTTCCAAAGCTACTAATTTCCCAAGGAGGAAAAAGAGATTTAGGAAACTAAGAACTACGAAACAAAGATAAATAAATATGTGTGGGAGGAAGGAAGTTGCTTAGCATGTGGGGAATGAACATGAATTTATTGTGGAAAAAAATAAAATTATTGATGTTGAAATAACACGGAAAAACAAATAAAGTTGTTGTGCGACCACTGAGGTGTTAGGAAACAGTTGAAGACACAAAATTTATTGGAACAAGAGGCTCATTAGACCTTATGGATTCATGACCAGGCTTGGGGGTGACTCGATCAAGTGATCTGGCTGATCTATTCTATGGTTGCATGGAACTTGCTTGCTCCTTTTGTTTTCCAAGTTTCTATTAAATTATTTTTAAATTTAATGATTCGACTTAATATTATTGGTGAAATTGTGTAATATTATACAATATTGAAAGTAAATACATTATTGCGGTGTTTTATTTAAAATAAATCTAGATTGGAAGGATAGTTACAATTAGTGATAGTTATAATTAGTGAATAATTACATAAAATAGAATTTTTGTGATATTGTATACTATTGTATACTAGTGATAGTTACAATTAATGAATAATTGCATAAAAATGGAATTTTTGTGATGTTTAGTAGATAAAGAAATAGATTTCAATATTTTAATATAAAAAACTTCCAATAACATAGATAACAAAGGAAGGAATGTACGGTACTATTATTATTATTTCGTGTTTCTATGTTCAAAGTTAAATGCTTGAAATAGAACACAAACAATACAGAAAGCTATGGATAAAAGTATTAAATCTAAGAATCAGAAATTTCTCACATGCATCGATAAATAAGTGTAAACCTAATTATATATATAATTTATATGATTGAATTAAAACTAAATGGTATATAATATTCTAGGAATTAAATACCATAATATTGACTAATGTCAAACTATGGAAAAGTGAATGGCTTCATTATTCCAATTGTTAACTTAGGAAAGGAACATGAATACCTTTCCTAGTCCTTCCATCTTGTGTTCACACGTACGATAAAAGAGCAATATGAGGAAATGGTTAAACAAATAAATTAGCATTATATTCAGCCAAGTTAAAGAAATTAGGAATAAAAATCTTAAGATAAGTAAATAATGCTTAGAACTATGTGCATTCACCAAATCAAAGTTGCTGATGAATATAGATAATCCCGATAATAT
>SNQJ01S0037032.1:2313-13473 GCA_010110895.2 Picea sitchensis
TTATACGACATTACAGATGACTTGGCCAAACTCCAATATGGTGTTCTCCATCTAGATCAAGAATGTTGGCAATGGTGGAAATGGAGAAAAACTTCCCAGCAAGGGTATATTTCTTGGACACACTTTGTGGCAGAGATTTATGAACGCTTTGACACTGACAACAACCATTTAGGATGTTTGAAAAAGTTGAAACAATCAGGAACAATGGAAGACTTTATAGCTTCCTTTGAGCGTCTGGATTTTCGGATAGAGGGCATGTCTGATGCCTTTTTTCGAGAGTGTTTTATTAGTGGCCTCAAGGATGAGATTCGAGCCCATGTCCTCATGGCTTGGCCTCAGAGTTGGGTACTAAAAGAGCTAAAGAAGAACAATAGGTTGTATATTCTCGAAACCGAAAACCCTCCTTTATCCCTCACCCTAAACCATTAAATCCCACTACTCCCTCTACTCCACTAAAGATCCAAAAATTGACCATGGCTGAAATGGATGAATGCCAACTCAAAGGCCTTTGTTATAATTGTGATGACAAATATTTCCCGGGCCACAAGTGTAAGGAACAAAAGATTTTTATGGCCATCTCCAAGGATATTTTGGAAGAGGATGTTGAAACTCCCCTTGTGTTTGAGTCACCTGAAACCACTAACATAACCCCTCCCTCAGACCCTCCTGAAGTAGAACCAGTCATTTCCTTCAATTCTCTCACTAGATTCTCCGCTCCCCAAACCCTCAAGATAATCAGTTACATCAAGCATCAAAAGGTCATAATTCTGGTTGATAGTGGAAGCACCGATAATTTTATTCATCACTCTATTACCTAAGAAACTCATTGCTACATCCATGGCATCAATAATTTCCAAATCATAATTACCAATGGTGGTTCCATGAAATGTGGAGGGTGTTGTGAAAATCTGCGTCTCCAAATTGGTGACTACCACCTAAAATCTCATATGTTTTCTATCGACATGGGCGGTTGTGACATTGTGTTGGGTGCAGACTAGCTAAGGACTTTGGGTCCCATTCTCATGGATTTTAAGGAATTAACCATGCAATTCCACTAGGAGGGCCACCCATATAAATTCCAAGGAATCATCGCCAGTTCACCTGAGACCATTAGTTTCCATCACATGGAAAAGCTGCTCAAAAAAGGTCATTCTAGTGTTATTGCCCAACTCCATGCCATACAAGCAACATAGACACCCTCGGTGCCGCAAGACCTCCAAGCCATCCTTTCTAAACATCAAGTGGTCTTTTCTACTCCCCAAGGAATCCCTCCTTCCTATGGTGTTCATGATCATTCCATTCCCCTTGTACCCGGAAGCCTTCCTCCCAATATCCATCTGTATCGTAACCCCTTTTCCCCCAAAAATGAAATTGATAAAATGGTCCAGGAACTCCTTAATGCAGGCATTATCCAACCTAGTACGAGCCCCTACTCTTCTCTTGTGGTCATGGTCCTAATGAAAGAAGGTTCTTGGAAAATGTGTCCTGACTTTTGTACCCTCAACAAACTTACCATTAAAGACAAATTTCCCATTCCTATCATTGATGACCTCCTGGATGAATTGAGTGGCACCCAATTCTTTACTTAACTTGATCGTCGTTCGGGCTACCACCATATACATATGAAAGAGGAAGACATTCCCAAGACTTCCTTTATAACTCATGAGGGCCACTATGAGTTTTTGGTCATGCCCTTTGGCTTGTGTAATGCCCCCTCCACCTTCCAAAGCCTCATGAATCATGTCTTTCATCCTTTTCTCCATCATTTTGTCTTAGTTTTCTTTGATGATATCATTATCTATAGAAAAACTTGGAAATACCATCTTGCTCATGTGGATCGAGTTATCCATATACTCTATTAACACCAAATTTTCCTATAACAGTCTGAATGTGCTTTTAGCGCCTTAGAAGTAGAATACTTGGGTCATCTAGTTGGAAATGATGGCATCAAGGTGGATCCTAAAAAGATTGAATCTATGCAAGACCAACCTCACCGAAAGACTCTCAAAATCTTGCTTGGATTTCTAGGCTTAACATGGTATTATCGCAAGTTTGTTAAGAATTATGGAAAGATTGCAACACCTATCACTGCTCTCCTAAAAAATAACTCTTTCACTTGGAATCTAGCTGTTTCTCAAGATTTTCAAACCTTGAAGATGGCCATGTGCACCACTCCAGTCCAGGCCCTTCCTGATTTCACAAAGACCTTTGTGTTGGAATGTGATGCCTCAGAGAAAGGAATTGGTGTTGTACTTATGCATAAGGGTCGACCTTTGGTCATTACCAGCAAGCAACTATCTGAAAGAAATCTGGGAGAATCAATCTATGAAAAGGAAATGTTGGCTAGTATGCATGTCGTTGATTTGTGGTGCCCTTATCTATTGCGGCAATGCTTCCAAATTAAGACAGACCATCAAAGCCTCAAGTATTTTTTGGAACAACACATTTCCTCCCTGGAGCAACAAAAATGGGTAACTAAGCTCTTTGGATATGATTATGAGATCATTTACAAGAAAGGAAAAGACAATGTAGTTGCGGATGCACTTTACCGAAAATATGAAGATGAAGGATCCCTTTTTTCTCTTTCCTTCATTGTACCAGATTGGCTCCAAGCCATTCGCTGTGAATGGCTACAAGATCCCAAAAGTTCGCATTTGATCCAACAATTGCAGTCCAATGCTCCAGCTTCCTCAGGGTACTCTTGGATTCATGATGAGCTTCGATACAAAGGCCATTTGTATTTAAGTAAACAATCAAAGCTTAAATCCATGGTACTTTCTGAGCTTCAGGCTACACCCACAACGGGGCACTCTGGGTTCACCAAAACCTATGACAGGATCAAACATTCTTTTTTCTGGGATGGTATGAAAAAGGACATTCGTAATTTTGTCGTTGAATGTGATGTGTGTCAATGAAACAAGGGAGAAACAATCAAATCTCCAGGCACACTACAACCAGTTCCGATTCCACCTGCTATTTGGAAGGATATCTCTATGGATTTTATTACTGGCTTACCCAAATCGGGAAATAAATCAGTCATTGTGGTGGTTGTTGATCACCTTTCCAAGTATGCTCATTTTTGCGCTCTTCAACACTCGTTTACAGCATCCACAGTGGCTCAAATTTTCATGGATCAGGTGTTCAAGGTTCATGGCATGTCACACTCTATTGTTTCTGATCGCGACCCAAATTTCACAAGCAATTTTTGGCAATAATTGTTCAAGCTACGAGGCACCCAATTGCATCTCAGCACAACTTATCATCCCCAGACTAATGATCAAACGAAAGTTGTCAACAAGTGTTTAGAAACATATTTGAGGTGTTTTGCCTTGGAAAAGGAAAATCAATGGGCTCAATGGTTACCCTTAGCTGAATGGCAGTCAGGGATGATTTTAAGGATGGAAATTTATTTTAAAATGTAGAAACCTTGGCGAATCTTACTAATCCTTCATATGATAACTATAAATGTTTGGCAATATTTTTGTAAAAATATTCAAATTTCTAAGGATTTTAAATATTTTTTATAAAAAATTTGCGATTTTTAACTTAAAATAATTTTATCCTATAGAATTTGGGTGAATCATTTTTAAAATAACGAATCTAGTTTTTGGAAAAAACTATGGAAAATTAGCCCATGAGCGAAATTTAACCCCTAAAATCATCCCTGGTGTTACAACACTTCATACCATACAACTACACACATGACTCCTTTTGAAACGGTATATGGATAGAAGCCACCTTCAGTTCTCTCATACTTACTGGGTACCTCGAAGGTCCACCAAACACTTAGAGTTCGAGAGGCTATTCTTCGTACCCTCAAAGAGAATTTGGTCATGGCACAGAATCACATGAAGCAACAAGCAGATCAAGGTCTCTCTGAATGTCAATTTGCAGAAAGGGATCAAGTGTTTCTTCGACTGCAACCTTACAAGCAAACTTCCCTCAAGGTCGAGCATTGTCAGAAGCTAGTGCCTAAATTTTATGGTCCTTATACCATTCTCAAGCGTGTGGGACAAGTAGCCTATTAGTTATCTTTGCCTAGTCATTCAAAGATACATCCTGTTTTTCATGTTTCATGCTTAAAGAAGGTGATTGGAGCTAAGTGCCAAATTCAAACCAACCTTCCCAGGTTAGCTGAAGAAGGATCCATTTGGCTACAACCACAAGTAGTTTTGGACCAGCGTGAGATTTGCCTGAGTCAGAGAACCATCAAGGAAGTACTAGTCCAGTGGAAAGATACAACTCCAGCAGATGCCACTTGGGAACTAGCTACCAGTCTGCAACAATTTCCACATCTCAAGCCTTGAGGACAAGGATGTTTTTAAGGGGGCGAACATGTTAGGGTCCTAACCTGCACATAGGTAGAACAATATATCCAGATGTAATAAAGGTCAATATTAATAAGGCCTTTAAATAAAATAGAATAAGGTGGATGTAGGAAGACCTAATAGAAGCTTTCGCTTCTAGAAGGATCTTCCTTTATATGCTTCTTTTTATAGACATATTTAGTATAAATAGGAGTCGAGGATATGAGAAACCTAGCTTGGATATTATTGTAATAGAGATTTTCTCAACTGGAGGTTTCCCCCTTGAAGAGGCCCGTGAACATTGCTTTCAGAATCAAAGTGCCATTTCTATTGTTATTCTTATGTCATTTCAGTGCTATTGTGGTTATTGTTCTGGTTATATTGTTGTTATTCTGCCATTTCTAGCATTTTATTTCTATTCTGTATACTTTTTATATCTGGTATATCACAAAAGTACCCTTTGCTTCTCTAGCTGCTTGCTCCATCCTTTTAATCCTATGGGTGCTTGTCGGAGGTTCTTTTCCCTGAGGACCTCTCTTACTATGGGTTTTCTTCAGTCTTACCATCTCTCCTTTCTTGTGGTGGTTTTTGTCTTGGGTTCTTCTCCTGTTCCTATTCACCCCTTCCTGATATGTAAGACGAGATCTGTAATTGCTTCTCTCCAGTCTGTCGCTATTCCTGGTGTTTCTTATTTTTTGGGATTTCCTCGGCTGTGGGATCATCTCAACAATCATGGGCCACTCAAAAAGGTGTACCTTATGGTCCTTTTTCGTTGTTTCAGAGTGTGTTCTCTTGGGAGCCCTATCGTCATCTCTGGGCCAATCCTTTTCCCTCCACATTGTATGAAAATCATTACCACTCCCCGTATTTGTACTTGGGTGAGGTGTACCCATACTCGGCCATTGGAAACCCTTTTGTCCTTCATCCTTTCCAGCCTATTTATTAACTTTTATGCTTTCCCACAGGCAACCCCTGTACTTATTCCTATTGACAGGACCGTGGTTTCGTACCTCCTCTTGTTGTGTGACCTGGATCTGCATTGTAACTCATGTTTGGGTGGTGGGATATTGGATTCTTCCTGGATCCTTCGTGCCCTTTAGTTATTTATGCACCTCCATCCTCGATGTGGTTGTCCGTACTTCAACTGTCATCACAGTCTTTTGCCTCTAGTTAGATGCAGTCTATTCGAAACTGACCATTCAGGATGTTACTCTAGATAGTGTCCAGTTTTGGTCCTTTCTTGTCGACCCCCTCATTAGCGATTCTATCCTCCAGTCGATTTGTTGACCATTCCACCCAAAAAAACTCCACTGTGATCCCCGTCTACAAGTGCTCCTAAATTTTTTGCAGGGACTGTGCCAAGCGCCAATGCCACTGAATTTTTCCCACTCTGGTACCATTTTGGAGTATCCTTACTATGTTGATAAGCAATGTGGAGTCTCCTTCCACTATGAAGTTTGTCATCCCTTCCCGGCTTAGAATCTTGAGGCCGGTCTCTAGGGCTCTGAATTCCACGATGTTGTTGGTTGAGTTTCCCAGAATCCCAATGTACATCCGGATGATATTTCCTTTACTGTCCCTGATTACTCCTCCCATTCCTGTCCATCCTGGGTTACCTTTCAACGCCCCATCAAAATTCATCTTGAGGGAGCCTATTGGTGGTGGTTTCTAGTTGTGCTCACCTACTTGGAGTTGCAGTGGCCGTCTTACCTGATTGAGGTTGCATCCATATTTCAGGTGGAAGGCTTCTATAATTCAGGAGTCCTAGTCTGTGAGTTGCGCTCTTCCTGTCTAGAAGTTGTGGCTCTGTACCGTTTCTTTTGTCATGGAGATTATTGTTTCCTTGATCTTCTCTTTCGTCTATATTTGGTTCCTGAAGATGCATTGGTTCCTTTCTTGCCTAGGATGAGGTTCCAACAAAGGTTCACCTCTTCATTTTCACTATAATTCTCTTTCCAAATATTGATAGTTGTAGAGATGTTACCTCAGATCCTATTTGACTGTCACAAGATACCTACCGCCCAGTCCCAGATTATTGTTGTGTAGGTGCATTCGTCAAGGAGATGGTTCATTGTTTCCTCCTTGTCTTGATAGAGGTGGCATTTAAAAGGACCTATGAATCCTCTTTTCCTTAGGTTTTCCCAAGTTAAAATTCGGTTGTGGATTATTAACCATTGGAAAATTTTTATTTTTGGCCAATGGGGGTCGTTCCAAAGCTTATCTCATTGTTGCGTCGAGTCTTCCTGGTCCTGGTCCGCTATATAGTGTCGGGATTATTTGAGATTGAATTCCCTGCCATCTTTTTGTCCCCATCTCAGCTGGTCATTTCCTTCCGTGACTGCAATTTTTCATCTCTCCAATTCCTCCTCCACCTCTTTTACTGTTGTTGTGGTTTGGGCTCTATTTTATGGGGTGAGAGTGTTCCATATTCTCCATTTGTTGTGATCTGTTTATTGTTCCCAGTAATGGTAGACTCTGGTTTTATCTTGCACGATCATCTCCTATTGGAGTGCCTCCCTGTATGGTTTCTCCATTCTAGGTTCCTGTTCACATGCATCCTCCCAGAATCTAGTTGTTTTGCCATTTCTTACTTCCCAAAAGTTGTATGTCTAAATCCAGGCTTTCTTGCACCAGGCTAGGTTCCAGATGGTTGAACCTTCCCTATTTCCTCTAAAGCAGACTCTATCCTAGTCTCTTATGTCTGGGGTATACTTTTCCTTGCATAGGTTTTTCCATGGTGTAGTAGTTTCTTTGACCCAACGCCACTAGAGTTTCACCCCGTAGGCGTCATTGGTAACTTATGGGTCTTGTAGTCCGAGACCTCCTTTGATTTTTGATTTACAGAACTTCTCCCAAGCCATGAGGGCCCATTTTTTCCTTGTTTCCACTCCTCTCCACAGTAATTCCCTTTGGATGGTTCTTATTTTTTTTAGTATCCCCTTAGGGGTTGGGAAAACAGACATCATAAAGGTTGGAATTTCTTGCAAAACAGACCTGGTCAGAATAAGTCTTTCGACCAGGTTGAGGGATCTGTAAGTCCCATTTTTTACCCGCTCCTGTAATTTACTGATTATTCCTTCCCAAGTGGACATTTTGTAAGCTTTGTCTATCAGGGGTATTCCCAAGTACATAGTTGGGAGTGCTTTGCGGTCAAATCCTAGGATGTTGGCTAAATTCATTTGGATTGCAGGGTTGGTATTGAAGAAGAAGATCATAGATTTGGAATGATTGATCTCTGCACCCGAGGCTTCACCAAACTCTTCTAGGATTTGTTTGTAGGATTTTTCTTCCTTGATCGTGGGTATGCCATGAAGTAAGGTGTCATCCACAAACTGTTGGTGCATGGAAGTATGGCAATTTTCGAAAGGTTTGATACCTATTATTTCACCTATTGTAGTTGCTCTTTTAATGCTTCGACTGAGACCTTCCATTATTAGAATGAAAAGGAAGGGGGATAGAGGGTCTCCTTGTCTGATGCCTCTCATTGGGCCAGAAGGGTTTGGCAGGGGCTCCATTTATTAGCAGTGAGTAGATTGATGTGGAAACTAGACTGACTATCTAGCTGACCCATTGTTGGGTGAAACCAAAGGCTTCCAAGGTCTTGACCATATAGTGCCAGCTAATTTTTTTATAAGATTTTGCTAGGTCCAGTTGTATTATCATTCCCCCTCTCTTCCTAAGCTTTAGGGTATGGATCAGCTCATGGGCATGAATAATATTTTCCATTATCTCTCTTCCTTCCACGAAGCTTGCATGTTCTTGTGAGATCAATGTGGGTAGGAGGGGTTTCAATCTATTTGCTATAACTTTGGAGATTATCTTATAAACCATGTTGCACATTGCTATAGGTTGATACCAATCCGGGGTTTTGGCTTCATTTTCTTTGGGGATTAGTGTAATCATTGTAGCATTGAGAACTTTTAGGATGGAGGCTGACCTTTTAGAGTCTTCCACTACCCTATAAATGTCATGTTTGACAATTTCCCAGTAGGCTTTGAAAAACTCCACTGTGAAGCCATCTGGACCTGGGGCTTTCCCATTGGGCATTTCCTGGAGTACTTGGTCAATTTCATCCTCCACAATGGGTTTGTTCAAGTTGTTATTTTGTTCCTTGGAGACCAGGCAAGGGATATGCTGGATTATCCTTTGTATGGCCTTCATTCTATCCTAGTTGGGTTCCTAGGCTATCCCGTGGAAGTGGTTTACCAGAGTAGTTTCGATCTCCTTATGTGACTCTCACTCTATTCCATCCTGGTCCTTAATCTTCAGGATTTTGTTATGGGTTCTTCTAGCCATGGTTGTTCTATGAAAAAACTTTGTGTTCTATTCTCCTTCCTTTAGCCATCTGATATGGTACTTTTGTCACCAAAGTGTTTCTTCCTGCTGGCATCGATCTTCCCATTTCTGGGTCATCTGGATCTCTTCCTTTTTTCACTCCTCCGTATAGCCCTCCAAAATGCAGGTTTCCTGGAGTTTTTTCATTTTTTCCTCTATGTTGTTTTTCTCTTGGTTTATGTTCCCAAAAGTGTCCTTGTTCCACTCCTTGAGCCTATATTTAGTATACTTTAGTTTCTTATAGAGTTTTAACATCCTTGTCCCTTGCTCTGGTTTCTCCTCCTGCCACCATTGTTTGATTCTTTCCTTGAAAGTCGAGTGTTCAATCCAGAATTTCTCAAATCTGAAGGGTTTGTTCTTTGGTGTGGTTTGGAAGCATGCTTCCAGTTGTATTGTCCAGTGATCAGATCCCCCCCAGGGGAATATATTACAATATAAGGTTATCCCCTGCATAATGATTGACTCTGATACTAGGAATCTGTTGATTCTTATTGCTACCTAATATTGGTTCATTAGTTTATTGTTCCAGCTGAACTAACCATTATTAGTTTTGAGGTCTACCATCTCCATTGTGTCTATGAACTTTGAGAATTCTTCCGCATCCCTATCCAATATTCTTGTACCTCCTTTTTTCTACGCAAGTGATGTGATGATGTTGAAGTCCCCTTCCAGGATCCATTAGATATTGTTGGATCAGGTTTTAAGGTATTGTAAGTCTTGTATCATTCCTCTCTTTTCCTCTGACACCTAGGGACCATACACATTAGTGCATAGAATCACCTCTGTTTTCCCAATGATTTGCATGCAAACCGTAAAGGTGTGCCTGGTCACTTCAACTGCTATTAGGTTCAGTACTTGTGGGTTCCACAAGGTGAGAATTCCTCCTTCCATTTGGTGGCCCCCGATAGCCACCATCTTGTACTTGCACCATTGTTGTTTACTGATTTCCTCCATTTTGTCTATATTGCATTTTGTTTCTTGTATAAAACAGAGATCTAGTTGTTCTTTATTTAGTCTATTCCTAAGGATTCTTTGCTTTCTTGGGTTGTTTAGGCCTCTTATATTCTAGGTTATAACCTTCATTTAAACATGTGGGGGGGAGTTGGGGAAGAGTTTCTTGATCTTACCCAAGTTTATCAGTAGTGCTCCAAGCTCCTGTAGGGATAAGCTATTTGATTTCCTACCTTTTTTCCTCTGCATCTGCTTGGGTGAGAGCTATGGTTGTCCCTTGCCGACTTTGACTCCTAGGTGTTCAATCTCCCCATGTGTGCACTTTAGTCCTCTAGATTTGGCTTCCTCCCTTAGGAGAAATAGGTACTGAATGCGGTCAAGTTGCTCTTTTGGTACATTATCTACTCCCTGTCTTTTCCATTGCTCGAGTATGTTCAGGAGATCTATCCCTTCCCTTTCCACTAGGTCTCTGAGATCAGGGTCTTATGTGCCTACTTTGCTTGGGATCATTTATGCATATCCCTCTGCTTCTTGCATGGGGGTGTTGTCATCTTTGATTTCTCCATCCATTGGGGTTGCGCAACTCCCTTGTTCATTCTTGTTACTTGGCCAATCGATGTGCTCATTTGTTGCTTGTTCTATGATTTCTTGATCTTTTGCTGAATCCTTTTTATTTTCTACCCCTTTGTTGGTTTTGTCCCTTCCTTCCATTTTATTCTGGGTCTTCGGGTTATTTCCTGTTGGGTTCTGCTCTGCTTTTTGTTTTCTCTTCTTTTGGGGTTCGTTTTTATAAACTCGTCCTCATCATGTTGTGGTTTGGGGTTTTCCGCTTCCTATTTTTTATTAAGAGGGAATTCTATGATCAGGTGGCCATGTTCATGGCATCTTCTTCATTTCAAGGGGATCTATTCGTAATCTATGTTTTGGATCCATTCCTCATCCCTAAATTCTAGACTTATGGATTTTGGGAGTGGTCCCGACACATCCATTTCTATGCAGATTCTTGCGTAATATGTATATCTCCCTTTTAGAGTGGATTCTAAGGTCTTCACATATTTCCTTAGTTTGTTTCCTATTGTTTCGAAAGTAGAGGGTAACTAGTAGTCTAAAGGTAAGGAATAAAATCTTAGCTAGACCAACACCTTTTTGAAAGTCTCTTTTTATGGGGATAAATTTTCCTTCCATGGCCGCATGTACAGTCCCGCTGAGGCGTGGAAGTATGGCCCTCCCTAAAAGAATCTATCCCTGTCCTCTAGGTTCATGAATACCACTGTGAAGAATCCTTTCAAGCCCATATGGAGCTCCACTTCTCTATTTGGCTTCAAATGGTATTTAATCTAGCTGTGCAACGTTCTTTCTGTGGGTCACAAACCCAAGAACTTGCATATTAGCGCATGCATCTTCATCTGGTCTCTGTATAGTTGCATTTACGGATCCTCCAGTATCACCTTGGGTATCATTATTGTTTTGGGTTTGTGCGGGTTGCGCCCTTCTTCCCCATTGTGCTTCTCTATGTCTTGTGACTCATTGTGAGTTTCTCTGGCTTCTTCTCCCATGCACTCTCTTT
>SNQJ01S0037032.1:13483-30584 GCA_010110895.2 Picea sitchensis
ACCCATATATATATAAAATTTGTCCAAACAAATATAACAAATCATGGTAGTAGTGGATTGAGTGACAAAGTATGCCAATTCATATTCTATTTAACATCCTTTTAAAGGAAGTAAAATAGCCACTACATTCATGAAAGCAATCCAAAAGATACATGGATTCCCCAAGATTAGTGTAAGTGACAGTGATCTGATTTTCAATAGAAATTTTTGGACTGAATTATTTTCTTGTTTGGGTACTCAATTAGCTAATAGCTCATCTTACCATCCTCAATACAATGGGAAAAATGAGATTTTGAAAAACATTCTAGAAGGATATCTTCATTGCCTTGCATCTAATAAATAGAAACAATGGATTAAGTGGTTTCCCTTGGTGGAATTGTGGTACAAAACATCCTTCCACACTTCATAAAAAAATTCCCTATTTTTGGCACTTTATGGATATCATCCTCATCCATTACATCACCCTTGAAAGGGAATACAAAGGTTCAAGTAGTGGAGGATCACATAGGGAACCAACAAGAGGTTATCAAACTATTGAAACTTGGTTATGGTACAAACTATGATGAAACAATAAGAAGATGAAGATCATAGTGAAAGGGAATTTGAAGTGGGATATTGGGTATTTCTAAGGATACAACCATATAAATAGATGTTCATTAAGCAACAAAAGAAGGAAAATAAATTAGCACCCATATAGTATGGCCCGTATAAGGTTTTGAAAAGGATTGGAAGTATGGATTACAAATTGGAGTTTCCTCCATCTACACATGTACATCCAGTCTTCCATAATTATTGCTTAAAGAAGGTCATCGAAAAGAATATCACAATACAAACAATTTTACTAGAGATTAATGAAGAAGGGAAAATCATACTAGAACCAGAAACAATCCTTGAAACAAGGATTAAAAATTTGAGAAATCGGGAAATTACAGAGTACGTAGTCAAATGGAAGAACCTACCAGTGGAAGAGGCAACATGGGAAGATGAATTTTTTTTGCAGAACCACATATGGTTAGCCAAGTGTTGAGTACAACACTTGTTTGAAGCGGAGGGGCATGTTAAGCCCTAGATAAAGCCCCATGTTATGTATAAAACCCCTTATTAATCCCCTTATTGAATTATTACATTTCTAGTGTTATATTTGCATGTAGGATATAACCCTTCATTGCACCCTTTCATTATAATTGTACCCTTTGTATGGAAAAATTTATGATCATTAATCATAAATTTTTGAGGATTATAGGAACTAAAATTATTTTTTGGATATTCATGTCTTAAGAATAGAATGAATAGCTAATACAATTAGCAAAAGAGATGGAATGAAAGAAAAAAAGAGTGTGAGAACAAAAGATCGACAATTTTTGGAGGAGAGTGTCATTGTCCTTAAAGAAAGATCAAGTCTAAAGATTCTAAGGATTTGTAAAGAACAATGATGAATTACATTTGTCAGTCTTTGAGATTTATTTTTTCAATATGTATCAGTCTGTAAACTCTTTATGTTATTATGTACTCTTATGTATCCACAAAACAAAATTCAGTCTATATATCTGATATATGAGCTACAATTTCCTTCTTGGGTTCATGGTTCATCATTCTATTGGCATACAAAGAATTTACAAAACAAAGCAAGTTTAAATCCTGAAGAAAAATGACTGGAACTAGATAAACTTATACCTTGTTAGCAAGTTGTGCCAAATGTACTATGTTCTATACTATGTTCTATACACGAATGTACTTTGTTCTATACTCTGTTCTATACATGCCTATATTTGGTTCTACAAGGGAAATGCAAATAGTGACTTGGTTTTAGAAACAAATATTCAAATGTTGGGTATTTCATCATCACTTCTCCTTTTTGTCTTTATGGTTCATCATCCTAATCTCGTATATAAAATTTACAAAACAGAGCAAGTTTAAGTCCTAAAGAAATAATGTCTGGAACTAGCCAAGCCCATAAATTGTTAGCCTATATCCCGTTAATCATCATTCCACCATTCCGATCTTTCCCTTCTCAACCTAAGTCATTATTAAATAATATTAATGAGAAATTGGTGAAAGTACTATTTTTCTTTTATTTTCATATAGTTGATAGTTGTTACATATTAGGACATTTATGGAATAAATAATTTCATTGTTTTTTCTTTAATGACAATATGGTTTAGATGATAATTTTAAACAGAGCTATGTCTCTAGAAAAATTATGCAGATATGAATGGTGTTCATAGGATGATGAATGAAAAAAGATGTTGATCCATTGTATAAGATGAATGTCGACACCATAACTTCAACCAACCTCTATTTAATGACTCTTATTTTTTATCTTTAACATTTATTTTAATATCTCATGATTCTCATATTACAAGGTAACATTTTAATATGTCATGCTTCTTATATTGTGGCAGGGTGATCATGGGAAGGCATTAGCCTTGAAGCAGGTAGAGGACTAACAATATCCATATCCATTTAAAGTGAATTTTATTATTGTTTTTATAATTGAATTAACTTGTTTTTTTGGTTGATATATGTAGTTTTTCACACCTAATGTTGACAATGTGGGCGACGATGAATTTGTTTTTTAATCCATAGACCTGATAGAGATAATTAAAAGGATTTTTGAAAGGAAAACATGAAGCTTATTGCATTGAGTAGGAGTGAACCAAGAGAGGAGAACACAGAAAGATGAAGGGTTTTGATGGAAGGTGTACAATGATATGTAGTAAGAACGATCATTTAAAAAGGTTATTTATCACATATATTCATTTATGAATGTTGTTTTGCTACTTTTGTATGATTTGAATATTATTTTTTTTATTTATATAGGATTTTTTGAGAGCTTCTCATAAGCCTTCTCTTGAGGGTGGTTTTGGTAGAAACAATGCTCCAATGCCACAACATCTTACCATGAGCCACATTCTTGTGAGTCTATTTGGTTGACATCCCTGTGACTTAGACAACAACTCCTTCTAGTGCCCATGACATGCCCTCCTAGTGCAAACCAAACCAAGCACATGATGGTGGAGATGAGCCAATTGGTGAATTTACAAATTTCTTTCCTAGATCATCACGTGTTACCAACAAGGGAACAATTCAAATTACCTTTTTCATGGAAAATAACATTGTTTTGACCAAGATACCAAAAATATTTTGTATTTATGAATGGACTAATTAGTTCCTAATATCAAATTGAAATGTAAATATCTCTGATTATTTTAAATTAATGATAATATTTTTTCGAAGGAAACAACATTTTCTTTAGAATATGAATGAAAAGGCCTTCAATATTTTTGGGCCCACCATATGCACACAATGGAAAGATCGGAATTCCAGTTTGAAAGTGGATCTTATCGACCACTTGGTCAACCTATTTGGTGAATCCTTCAACAAAAGTGGAGTCACCTCATTGGTCAGTACATATTTGAAATATGTGAGGGATCAATAAAGGGTTTGTTTGCAAACAAACCCTAGGTATGAGCATCCTGTGATGATTCTCTAGAGTGAGTGGAAGAATATATTAGAGGATGAAAAGGAGAAGATAATGAGAAAAGAAGGAAATGCACCTCCTGGTTGAGGAAGGTATATGATAGTTTGAGTTTAATATGCTGAATTTTCTTTAGTTCTATACAAAAGTTACCATATACAACCTATTGGAAACATTTCATAGGCTTCTAGTCACATCAAAAGAAACCAATGAAAGAATATAAAAACAAGGGAAACATAAACTTGGCCAAGGTGGTTAAATGAAACTAAAACCAAGAATTCTAAGTACCAAATAATTAAACCATATCAGTGCCATTGTCATACTGTCATCCAACTTTTATTTAATTACATCCAATAATCTAAATTTGAGATCTTATTCAATGGAGAGGGCTCAATTCAAAATTACAACCATTCATGAAGACTTTCAACTCCTTTTCAAGTTTTACTTTCAAGTCATGGTTGAACATTGAAAAAGCATAGAGAAAACACAATATTCCTCTTTGAAAAACATTGTTAGTAAAATCAATGGACTTTAATTGTTGATTACTTGTAAAATCTATTCACGATTGATTTTTCCGATAAATAAATGCATTTCTTTTTTAAGCAAGATAGAAACAACAATAATGAGTTGAACACTGGACAATATCCCCATGATGGTGAAGTGAATCCTGATGATGGTGGTGTGCAGCCTAAACATGATGGTATTATGGCTATAAAATCAGAAGTATGGATTACAATTATTAATATTTACTTATAGAAGGTGTACTTATAAACTTTCTTATTTCAATGACACAACATGTTGATAGAGATGCTTGGAAAGAGAGAAAACACATGGCAGTCGAACCAATGGTATCGACTAGTCAACCTGGTAGAGAACATTATAATGATATTTGTATTAATGAACTACTTCTATGAATAATAACTAACCATATCAATTTAACACTTTGTGTTATTGTAGTTGATGCTCGTCAACAACAACCTACGCACTGTGGAGAGTAAATGACTAGATGTACAACATTTCAAAGCATGCATATTCAATTATCAAAAAGATATGGTCCAACAACCGAAGAACATCACGAAATGGATGAGCCAATCAACAAATATATGCAAACTAAGAAACATAAAAATAAGTGGTTGTATATATTATGAGAAACGTGTATAATTGAAACATGTTTTGATGATGAAATTTATTAATATAAACTATTTGATGCTACAATTTATTTTTTCTACCTTCTTATGGATGAATCTTATATGTTTTGTATGTACAAAACCACATATATGCACACATTCTTTCTTTCATCTACCTTTAATTTTTGTTTTGCTACTATCTATGCATGAATCATGCTATCTCACTTTCAATTATTTTCGAGTAGATAGATTGTGTACGATAAATTGAGAGTGATGCAAGGGGGTGGATGGGGGAGGGGGGGGATGAGATTCCACCTTCACATGGTTGGCCCTATTTAGTAGAGAATAAATTATTCTTGAAACCAAGATAATATCATTTAGGTATTCAAATTTAGTCTTTCTAGAGTCTCGTACATGTTGATATGTTTGTTTATTTATTTAATTATCATTCAATCATATAACATTTTATTATCTGATGATTTATGCAGGTCTTCGCAATGGAAATGAAACTAACAAATAGCCTATGTGTGATTTGTTTGTATAGTATCATACCTCATTGAGCTCATGGACGCAGGTAATTAGTACTCATTTTTCCATTTTAGTTAGTGTGTGTGCACATTTTCCAAAGATTCATATTGATATTGTTGATGTCAGTTCTTGGTAGTTTCCTTTGATGATAAATTATGTATATTCATTTCAGAATATTTTTTTTTTATTTAAGTTATGTTGAGAGCGGTCATGTGCCTAGCAAATGCCAATATTTGGATGGTTTTTTTCTCACCTTAAAGATTGCATTTGTCTTATAAAAACAAACATAGTTTCAGGAATTGTGAGATGTTTATCTGACCCTAAATATTGCATCTGTCCTGGAAAAAAAAAACAGTTTTAGAGTTTTTCTAATTTCAAAGAATTTATGTAGTTATGTTTTATGGTAAAATTTTATACAAGGTTCATTTTGAATTCCTATCAGAGTAAGGTATCCTTCATCTGTAGAGTTTTTTAATGTAAATAGTTTGTATTTTATTTTTGTAATTCACTTTTGGAAATCTATGTCAAATGATGCATATATATGAAGCATTCCTATTACTAAGCAGCCAAACCTGCCTAAGAAATTTTTTGTCAATAATCGAGAGGTTGAATAATTTCTAGAAGAAATCAGGAATCTTCAAGCACAATAAGTTGAACAACTTTTTAATTCATTATCACAATCTACATTTGCTTATAGATGTAGATATATAGGCTCTATGATGTTGTATTTTTTCTAGTTATTCTTTGAGAATAACTTCAAGTGACTTTTAAATCAATTCAAAGCTATAAATATAACAATACATATTTATTGATGCATGTAATCCAAAAACAATGTATATTTAAACTCTTTACTAAACTCTAGGCATAAATCACCCCAGTATACAATTTTTAGGGTTTAAAACATATACAAAGTCTCGTAACTTGTAAATTACTAGCACCATTAATGAATTTTACTTCCTAGGGCGTGTATTTTTCATCATGTCGTGTTTTCATGCACTTTTATGCATTTTCCACTTTATGCATTTTTATATATTTTTTCCATTTACAAGGCAACGTTTATGTGGCATACCTATACCACCAGTTTGGGTCATTGTTGTGGTAAATTCCCCCCTACAGATAGGTGGAAATTCACCTTATATCAATACCCATCTTTGATCCAAGAAAGAAGGAAACAAATGGTGTATTACTTTAACCTTAGGCATATTTTAACATTTAGAATGAGAAGAGAGGGTCAGAGGACTTACCTTTTCACGTTGGTTGACCTCGCTATTGCAGCCTTTGATCTTGTTGTCCAAGCTCCTAGGTGCAATAAAAGTCCTGCAAGGAACAAATAGAAACCTACTTCTTCCAAATTGTATTGTTAAGAAGAAATAGATCTATCTATGATGAATTAGACAACAATAGACATGCATATAGTGAACACATAGGCATTGGAGGAATAGGCCAAGTTATGTATTAATGGAAAGAAAAAAAAAGTGAATAACTTACAATCTCAATATTGATGTTGAAACAACTCCTACAATCTCTCCTTTCCATCCCCTTGGATATCACACAATCATAAGTATGATGTTCTCAATTCTCTCCTTCATCACTCAAGCATGGCCTCCATTATATAGGCATTGAGGTATCACAACCATCGGATATTTTTGGGGAGAGGATGTGGTAAAATGAGGATTTGGCTCAACCAACAAGATTGACCTTGACATGAATGGAGGATAGCTTGAACCAATTCCTTAACCAATTGAAAACTATCAGAAACAACCTTAAAAAACAAGGAATGATGGTTCAAATAACTTCATATCCCCCCAACAAATGTGCATAGGGTGATGAAAAAGGGATTATCGCTTCCTAAGAAACTTTTAGGGAGTGATGATCAGGGTTTTATCCCTCCTTGTATATGTGAAGAGGGGCGATGAAGCTCAATGAAGGCCAAAATATCAAGGAAAAAGAAGGTATTTTGACCTCCAAATTATAGGTTTCTTCTTCATCATGTCTAGGGATTATGGCATACATTTTATCATGGTGATGAAATTATGACACTTAAGTGTGACACTTAAGTTCGACACTTAGGTGATTGACAGTTGCAGAACTTGCAACAATTACGACACTTAAGTGAGACATTTAGTAGTGAGACACTTAGGTGAGTAACAAATGCCCCCCAAAGTGTGAAGTTATAAGAAATGTTGATGGCATAAACACTTTACGAAAATATGTATGTGAGGTTACTAGAATAGGAGAGCCAATTAGAAGCTGCAAAAAAATATCAATCAATATATATGTATCACCCCCGAGGTAGGCATACCCATGCTTGGAATAAAGTGATTCAAACCATGGTCATTGACTAATACATTGTGGATTCATGAAAACACTAACTAAGGATATGGCCACCAAATATACAATGTGGATCCATATAGCCATGACTCAATCAGGTCATAGTCACAAAAGAATACATAGTGGAGCTACAATATGATGAAACATATCCATGGAATGATACAAAGTTCAACTATGTGACAACATATATATATATATATATATATATATATATATATCAGTACGATTTCCAACATGTTGACTATTAACACATAAGATTAATCATGTCAAGGAGGATTTATGGTTTTCAGAGCCTACAATTTAACCATTTCTCTAGGGATTATTTCATACCATCAATTAACAACCTCCTCAAAGTGTGCAAGCTATATTTGAGTTGGTGTTGCGAACTAGTTAAGGAGGATCATTGTAACTTGGATAGGTTGCAGGCACCCACGTTCAGACTTATCAACATGCACAATACCCTTAGGACAATCAGGTACTCCATGAGGGTTTTCATCATATTTGAAGGTCAAGAAAGAATTTTTGGATGTTTTTTCCCCTTGGCACTGCGAACTGGTAGAAAAGGGCCTTGCGAACTCATTTCCTATAGCAGTTGATTCTAAACATTTGATCATAACTCGAAAACCATGATGTGGGTTTTTATGAAATTTGTTTTGCAGGAGAACTATAATGGCATTGACTTGATGACCAAATTTCAGTGTAACCCAGTTTGTAATTTGAGAGATATAATTCAATTACATGTGCGTTGCAAACCAACGTTGCAAACTCTCTATTTTGCATAATTGTTAGATATTCACCGTGTTTGGAGGTTTTCACCTATCAAGGAAGGCTTGAATGGTATCCTGGGAGTTAGTTGGACATGAGGTACATCTGTTCCATATCCAGATCAATCAGGATGACCAGTTTCAAAAGGAATTTATCATCATAGGAAAATTCCCCAAAAAATAGGAATTTGTTAGGCTTTTATTGGAATCTTTTGTAACAAGACTCCTAAATGGAGGAGGATCCTATGTAACTCCTTGGTTTCAACCTCCTTAGGGTATATAGATATTATTCAATATAAATGAAAGATATTTTGAGAATAAAAGGGTTGGATTCATGATCCAAGAGAGGAGAGAGCTAGATGAGCAGTTTAGTTGCTCAATTGTGAGTCGAGGAGCCTGTTGTAATTAGCATTTTTACCATTAGAGATTCATGAGAGTTTTTTATCAGAATTTTTGTTCTTTATTATCATTTTACCTTGTCATATTGCTTGAATGGAATTACATGCATTGAAGATCAATGGTTGTTCATGGGGAAGGAGATTCATGAGCTGCAAATGATTTGTAGTAATTACATTCGTTCATGATCTCTGTTCTAGTAGTATTTTAAGTCATTTTTGCAGAGAGGATATTTGCTTGATGATATTCTACTTTTTGTTATATTTCATATACCTCCATCCATTAATTATAGACCTTTTTTTGGGTATGAGCTTGATTTACTTTGATCTGTAGGATGTGTCGACTCCCTACCCAACAGAATGACTTTGTAGACTGTTTTCTACCCTCCTTCTTTCTCTTCCTTGTTGATCCACCTTTTTAAAATTGATTTAATTTTTCATGTTGGAATGATATGGGAGAGACCTCTGGTTTTGATATTTTCATATAACAAATATTTTGTTCCTACTATGTAAACCATATTTAAAACATTTTGTTAATGGAAATAAGTCTTTTTCCTTATCTCTTCATTGTTATGTTACTTTGATTTCAGCTAAGTGAATGATTTGTTTAGTTGATTTCATCCTTATTTCAGTATATGCTATATTGTGATAATGCTTGCAAATATGTCATAACTTTGCTCTTTGTATTGAGAGGTTCTCATTTCACAAAGTCTTATTCATATATCTATCATGCTACCTGATGTAGATGATAGATATATTCCACACTTGTTATCTAATCTTCCACCCTCATTTAATCTTTAAAACCCTAATTTGAAGTTGTCTAAATACTTACTTGTTGGTCTATACTTTGGGATTTCCTTCTGTGACTAAAACCTTTTCTGAGTTTTCCTCATCCATTTGTCACCTTGATATAAACAATTATCTATAAATTTATATGGGTATTGGGCTTGCACTCATGGAATTCTGAGTGTGACTCACAGTTCTAACATTCTTGGCGTTATTGCTGGTGAATGGATTGAAAACATTTCCTTGGGATCGAATGACAAAGAAAATATTGATTTTGAGGGTGCACAATAATCAATAAGTTGAAGACTGCAATTTTCACTTGGTGACTCCATTGTTATAGTTGTGGGTCCTAAAGGTAGACACATGAGGTCTAATCCAAATTTACCTAGGGCTACACATGAAGCTGATCCAGAGAAGATCATCAAGCAAGGAAAATCTTCTCAAGAAGGCTTTTTAGCTACTTTTTCAGGCACTACAGGAAAATTTCTTGATTCTACTTTTAAAACACCAATAGTTGTATCTAGTGCTCCTCTTTTACCATTTTTTGAAACTCCTAAAAAATTAAATCTTGGAGATTTCCCAGTACAGTATTCCTCTTTCCCCCCCCACTTGAAAGAAGACAGCTTTGAAAAATTTGAAGTGCTTGCCTCACCTGATGTTGTAAATTGGTATCAGACTTGAGACTTTTTTTTTAATACAAATCAGTTTCTTTCCCATTAACTTATCTCAATATTACTATGATTTTACTAGCATTTGAGTGATTCATTTGATTTACTGTATATGTATTGCAATGGAGGTTTTGTTGTGATGGTACTATGATTTTATCAGAGTTTATATTTTCATTAAAGAAGTTATTATGTCAAAAGGTTTTCCTCATATGTCTGCTAGTATTGCCTTATGTGAGTGGTAGAAATTTTTATTATTTTCTCATTAAGTCTTCCATCTATCCATTTTACTCTTTAAAAACCTGATCTAAGTTAGCCAAGACCTCATTTGTTGACACATGTTTTCTAGAACCTTCAGTGATTTTCACTGTTCTGACTGAGTTTTGATCCATTTGACATCATCATAAAAACTTATCTTTTAACGTATTGATGGGTGTTGAGATTACACTTTAGCAGTCAAAGTGTGACTTTTAGTGCTAACATTTTTGGCACCGTTGTCAGGGATGACAATGAAGACACCTTCCCTAGGTTAACTATGATGATTAGATATATCTTTGGATGGTGAACTAAATCTAGACGCTTCTAGACTATTTGTCTTTCACCATGGCGACTCCACTATTTAAATATCTATTGGAAACTCCACCATTTTTAAATGGACAAGATCCTATATCAGAGGTATTCTTTCTATGATTTTTCAAAGATAGTCATTTTTCCAAATCCAGTGCCTAGTAGAGATGAATGGGAAGGTTTCCTTCCCATATTTAGAGGAGAAGATTGGGAAGTACTAGCTGAACACTTGCTATATTTCCATGATTTTATTCATCGATTTGAGATCGTGCATGAGGATGTTTAGATCAATATTTTTAGGTCAATATGTTTAGATCAATATGTGTCGATCTCTTTTAGTTGCCAGTATCAATTCTTTGACATATTTTCATGCTGCTTTTAATTTGTTTTGTGCACAGTATTTTTTTGTTGAATATCTTTATGAAAAATGTTGTGATGAGTTTTCTTTACTTTGTAATGACTTTGATTTTCATGGAAAGCATACTTGTGATGAAGAATTTTCCATAGAAGAAAGTACTTTTCATGATGATCAAGAAGTTTTGAAGGATATTCATTATAATATGCCTTCACAAAAAAATGGACTAGAAGAAGATAGACATGTATTTGATACACTACTTGTTGACATCTCTCATTTTCAGCATGATTATTACAAATGTAAAAATGAGCTAGTCCCAACTATAGATCTTGAGATCCCATTTCATATTCACCCATATTCACTGGAACTTGGTGAAAAGAGTCGAAATATATTGTAACAATTTTCAATCTAACCCGTGCTTGAATAAGGCAAGGAGGAATTCATTGAGAGCCACAACAAGTTTTTTACGGATTTCAAGATGCTATTGCAATATATATGGAGATGATTTGTAGGAATATATTTTCAGCTATTGTCATCATAAGAACAAAGTTCTTGGATTGTAAGTATGATTTTTCAAGGAAGTATGTGTGGTTGTCATTATATCTCTATTGTTACTTACTGCTCAGTTGTCGAGATGAGGATGAATATCATTCAGTCACAAATTTATTTTTATGGTTAATGAGGAAATTTGTATATATTTGAAATTTCAGTTTTTCAGTAGTTAGGAGTAGGAATGCATATAAATAAGTTTTCCATGCAAGAATTTGGTTTTTAGTTTAAATGCAACCTTGAGTTTGCATTTGGTTTGCAGTGGTTTTTTTTTCCAGTGTGTGAATGTTCTCAGTTTTCAATAAGGAGTGAAGGTGATCTCAAGAATACAGTTTTTGTGGACAGAGATGGAATGGATATGGCATTGGAACTTCATGTTCTTGGAAACTCATAGGAAGCATGGCATCCCCTATGGAGCCATATGTTAACACATAATATTGATCGTTTTAAGGAGGATTCATGGTTTTCAAAGCCTACAATTTAACCATTTCTCCTAGGATTATCTCATACCTTCAACTAAAACCCCCCTCGAAGTGTGCAAGTTACATTTGAGTTGACGCTACGAACTAGCGCTACAAACTAGTTAAGGAGGAGCGTTGTAGATTGGATAGGTTGTAGGAACTCATGTTCAGAATTATCAAAATTCACAACAAGATTAGGACGATCAGGTACTCCATGATATTTTTCATCCTATTTGAAGGTCGAGAAAGTGGTTTTGGATGTTTTCCCTTCTTGGCACTGTGAACTGAGAGACGGGGGTGCTACAAACTCATTTCCTATAGCAATTGCTTCTAAACATTTGATCATAACTCCAAAACGATGATGTGGGTTTTTCATAAATGTTTTTTGGAGGAGAATGATAATGGAATTGACTTGATGACCAAATTTAATCCTAAGCTAGTTTGTAATTCAAGAGATATAATTAAAACACCAGTGCGCTGCAAACTGGCACTCCAAACTCTCTGTTTTTCATAGTTGATGGATATTCGCCTTGTTTGGAGTTTTCCACCTATCAAGAAAGGTTTGAATGGTCTCCTAAGAGTTATTTGGACATGAGGGACACATGTTCCATCTCGACATAAATCACAATGACCTTTTTCAAAAGGCATTTATCATCATAGACAAAATCCCCCAAAAATAGGAATTTGTTAGGCTTTTGTTGGAATCATTTATAACAAGACTCCTAAATGGAGGAGGATCCTATGTAACTCCAAGGTTTCTACCTCCTTAGGGTATATAGATATTATTCACTATAAATGAAAGGGATTTTGGGAAGAAAAGGGTTGGATTCATGATCCAAGAGAGGAGTGGGTTGGAGGAGTAGTTTAGTTGCTCAATTGTAAGCCTAAGGGCCTATTGTAATTAACATTTTTTCCATTAGAGATTCATGAGAGTTGTTTATCAGAATTTTTTTTCTTTATCAGAATTTTACCTTGTCATCTTTCTTGAATGGAATTGTAGGAATTGAATATCAATGGTTGTTCATGAGAGAGAAGATTCATGAGGGGAAAATGATTTGTAGTAATTGCCTCCTTTCATGATCTTTGTTCTAGTAATATTTTAAGTCATTTTTGCATAGAGGATATTTGCTTGATGATAGTCTTATTTTTTTTATATATCTTATACCTCCATCCATAAATTATATCCCTTTTTCCCTGGTATGATCTTGAGTGCCTTTGATCTGTAGGATGTGTTGACTCCATGCCCAATGGAATGACTTTGCAAACTATTTTCTACCCTCCTTCTTGATCTTCCTCATTGATCCACCCTTTTAAAATTGATTTAAATTTTTAGGTTTGAACGATATAGGAGAGACCTCTAGTTTTGATATTTTCATATAACATATATTTTGTTCCTACCGTGTAAATCAAATTTAAGACATTTTGTTAATGAAAATGAATATTTTTCCTTATCTCTTCATTGTTATATTACTTTGATTTTATCTAAGTGAATGATTTGTTTAGTTGGTTGCATCCTTATTTCAGTGCATGTTATATTGTGATAATGCTTGTAGATATATCAGAGATTTGCTCTTTGTCTTGAGAGGTTCTCATTTCATAGTCTTCTTCATATAGTTATCCTACTACCTGATGTAGATGATATATATATTCCAACCTTCTTATATGATCTTCCACCCTCATTTAATATTTAAAACCCTTATTTGAAGTTGTCTAAAGCCTTACATGTTGGTCTATACTTTGGGATTGCCTTTTGTAATTGACACCTTTTCTGAGTTTTCCTCATCCATTTGTCACCTTGATATAAACAATTATCTATAAATTCTTATGGATATTGGGCTTGCACTCATGACAATATCAGTGTGACTCTCAATGCTAAAAATGACTATACTAGAATATTCTAAGTACTCCAATAGTCTCCATTGCAACATGGGTTCTTGAGGACTTCCTAGGGTCTTCATCTTGATCCTAAAATGGTACGATTCTAGCCATGTGAATAGATGTGTTGATATCAAACATGGCAGAAAAAACTTGATTACCGGTCATTGATATATACCATTAACAAGCGTGAGGGAAATCACCAATGATGGAAATGAATCCCAAGGTACCCTAGTACATTCCAGCGAATGTGAATAAATGAGCCAAAGTCAAAAATTTATGGAATCATTCAATCAGAGGTCAATGATGTAAACCTATTGTCGAAAGCGAGGAACCCTTCCATTGAGGCATGAAGGTTCCAAGGTACCAGCTAGTTTCTAAGTACAATTATCAGATAATGTGTTGAATTTGACAAGAATAGACTCATTGAAGGAGGGCCATGATGTTTCCCCCATCATCAAAATGAAATTGACACAGGAAAGAAATGTACTATAATGCATTAAATGAGTATATAATGACATGAGGATGAAGGTTGGTAATACTGTAGAGTGTTTTATTTGGGCCAAAACATCTCTTGAACATTGTGAGGCACGACAAATGACTTGGTAGGGAAATATTCGGGTGAGGAGGAGTATGATGACTCATAGGATTGGTATGAATAAAAGAATAGAAGATTACCCAACTGTACAACAAGATGCAAACAGGTGCCATGTTCAAGGGTGACAACAAACCACGGTCATAATTATTTCCATAACTTGACCCACTTCTCTCAAAATTTCCCCCTGATGATGAATGTCAAGTATCTATTTATTTTTTAAAGAGCTTGAGGAGCATAATAGATGCTCAGTATAACCCATATTCGATGAGTCCATCATCACATGTTTAAGGAACCTAAAGAAGGAGGGGTTCAGTCCCATATGCATCCATCATTGTATAATTTTATGAGCTGAGAGAAGATAAACTCAGTGGTATTTTCATGTTTAGAGAGTCTGAAAATTCCTTAAAGAAGACTCCAAGGGTGTTATTTTTCATAAAGTTTGTCCCCTAATCCCCAAAAAGTGTAATACTTTACAAGGAAGAACTCTTCTAGTTGAGATTGACTAGAGTATTCTTTTTTTGTAATTAGTCCATTCAATTTGAAAATGGATTAAACTTACACCGAATAGACTCCCTTTCAAAATCTTTTAATGAGTGTGAAAGGAAACAAACTTGCTCAAAAATATTTTCATGTGGAGAGAGCCTGAAAAGAGCTTAAAGAAGATTCCAAAGAGTTCATTTTTCATATAGTTTTTACAAGCCGAAAAAGTGATAAAATTATACTCAGTAAGTTATCCTCATGTATTTATGATCATGAGAAAGAACAAAGACTAATATCATGGTTATTTGTTTTATTTTTAAACGAGTTTGAAATAGAGAATGAAACTGTGCTCAGGTTTGGTTTCATTTTTCAACGAGCTTGAAATAGAGAATGGAATTGTGCTCGAGGTTGGTTTCATTTTTAAATGAGCTTGAAACAGAGGATAAAATTGTGCTCGGGGTTGGTTTGATTTTTAAACAAGCTTGAAACAAAGGATAAAACTGTGCTCAGGGTTGGATTCATTTTTAAACGATCTTGAAACAGAGAATAAAACTGTGCTTGTTGATTTTTTTTATTCTTATATATGATATTTATTTCCTTATGATTTCAATTCAAGATTCACTTTCATACCACAATTATCATAGAGTAACCATATACTAAAAATATCAACTATACCAATGCAGTGAAAATAACAAGATCTATAAATATTAACCATGCACAGTAGACACAAGAACATAAGAGTTTATACTGGGAAACCCAACAACCTTTCTTATAGAAGAATTTAGTCTAAGATATTACTAGTACATCACCATCACCATATCAGAATACCATACAAAGAAGAGTCCTCCCCAAGTCTATCACCTCCAAGAGCTAATGCCTCAATAATATGACCAAGAATAACCAAGAGAAAGATCATTCAAGCCTAATGCCTCTACAAGATAACACATAAGTAAGTAGACCAAGAACTGTAACTGGGAATATGCAACTGGCACGAAGCAGTTGGTTAGTGCACACTGTGAGAACTATGTCTGTTTTTCCAAATGAAATGATACAACATGTATTTATATTAATCTAGACAACTGTCTTTTCCTGTGGGGTTGAATTCTCATTTCGGGTCTTCAAATTTACTTTATTATTTTATATCTTTTACAGGTGGGGTCGAATTCTCTTCCTTGGGATTCTTCAATGATAGAGATGAGTCATTTTGTACTTCCTTGTGGACAATGATTGCTCTAAGTTGCAAAACTTCAACAATTCTCTGAGTTGGTTTTCAACTATTTTTATGTAAATCAATTTTTCTTTTTTTTGGGTGTAAATCAACCTTTTTTTAAAATCTTAAAAAAGATATTTAATATTTTCATATGTAAAGTTGTAAAAATGTTAGATAAAACTATAATTCATACAAGTCATACATGTAAGTCATATAATAATTAGGTTTAAATGAAAAATCATATTTCTAAATGTAAAATTCATAACCAACCTTATATATGTAGTAGTCCAATTGTAACAATATATATTAGAATTTAAATTTAATGATACATATTTTAATACAAAATTTAAATTTAATGATACATATTGTAATATATTATTATAATGTTAAATGTTAATTATTTAGAAAAAAAATATAATAATAATTTTTAAAATGTATTTAATACTTTTTGTTTTAATAATATTTATTAAAAAATTATTTTAGAAAACTTAAAAGAAATGTTGAACTCTCACTAAAACATATATGGAATAACAATTATTTTTTCTTAAAATGTAATAAATATTTATTATTGATATTTATATAGTTTTTTAAATAGAATTATTTATATAATTATTTATTATTGATATTTGTATGGTTTCTTAAACATAATTATTCATAAAATTACTTTTTATTTAAATGATACTTACTTTGTTAATATTTTTTTATCATGAAAATACTAATTTTCTTTTTAATCAATTTTTGTTTAATAAAACAAAATTCATTGTAAATATATGATATATATTAATAAAATAATAAACTTATTGTATTCAAATAAATGAATTAAACACTTCAATAAATAAATAAATAAATATAAACATTCCCCATATAAATTCAAACATCTATAATAATCAAGTTATCTAAATCCATTTAGACAAATAATTTAAAAATATAAA
>SNQJ01S0037032.1:30966-65258 GCA_010110895.2 Picea sitchensis
ACAAAGTATGCCAATTATTACTCTATTTTACATCCTTTTAAAGAAAGTAAAATATCCACGACATTCATGGAAACAATTCAAAAGATACATGGATTCTCCAAGATTATTGTAAGTGACAGAGATTTGATTTTCACTAGAAATTTTTGGACTGAATTATTTTCTTGTTTGGGTACTCAATTAGCTAATAGCTTATCTTACCATCCTCAATCCAATGGGAAAAATGAGATTCTGGAAAAAAATCTAGAAGGATATCTTCATTGCCTTGCATCTAATAAATAGAAACAATGGGTCAAGTGGTTTCCCTTGGTGGAATGGTGGTACAAAACATCCTTCCACACTTCATAAAAAATTCCCCATTTATGGCACTTTATGAATATCATCCTCCATCCATTACATCACCCTTAAAAGGTAATACAAAGGTTCAAGTAGTGGAGAACCACATAGGGAACCAACAAGAGGTTATCAAACTATTGAAACTTGGTTATGGTAAAAAATATGATGAAACAACAGGCATATCAACATCATAGTAAAAAGGAATTTGAAGTGGGATATTGGGTATTTCTAAGGCTACAATCATATATATAAATGTCCCTCAAGAAACAAAAGAAGGAAAATAAATTAGCACCCATATATTATGCCCCCTATAAGGTTTTGCAAAGGATTGGAAGTATGGATTACAAATTGGAGTTTCATCCATCTACACATGTACATCCAGTCTTCCATGATTCTTGCTTAAAGAAGGTCATTGGAAACAAGATCATTGTCCAAACTATTTTACTAGAGATTAGTGAAGAAGGGAAAATCATACTAGAACCAAAAACAATCCTTGAAACAAGGATTAGACATGTGAGAAATTGAGAAATTACAGAGTACGTAGTCAAATGGCAGAACCTACCAGTGGAAGAGGAAACATGAGAAATTGATTTTTTTTTGCGTAACCACCTCTGGTTAGCCAAGTGTTGAGAACAACACTTGTTTGAATGAGAGGGGCATGTTAAGCCCTAGACAAAACCCCATGTTATGTATAAAACCCCTTATTAATCCCCTTATTGAATTATTACATTTATAGTGTTATATTTGTATGTAGGATATAACCCTTCATTGCACCCTTTCATTATAATTGTACCATTTGTATGGAAACATTATAATCACTAATCATAAATTTATGAGGAATATAGGAACTAAAATTATTTTTTGGATATTCATGCCTTAAGAATTGCATGAATAGCTAATACAATTAGCAAAAGAGATGGAATGAAAGAAAAAAGGAGTATGAGAACAAAAGATCGGTGATTTTTGGAGGAGAGTGTCACTGTCCCTCAAAGAAAAATCAAGGCTAAAGATTCTAAGTATTTGTAAAGAACAATGATGAATTACACTTGTCAGTCTTTGAGATTTATTTTTTCAATATGTATCGGCCTGTAAACTCTTTATGTTATTATGTCTTCTTATGTATCCACACATATTTTTTCAGTCTATATATCTGATATAGGAGATACAATTTCCTTATTGGGTTCATGGTTCAGTATTCTATTGGCATACACAAAATTTACAAAACAAAGGAAGTTTAATTCCTAAAGAAAAATGCCGGGAACTAGCTAAACTTATACCTTGTTAGCAAGTTGTGCCAAATGTACTATGTTCTATACTATGTTCTATACATTCATGTACTTTGTTCTATACTCTGTTATATACATGCCTATACTATGCTCTATAAGGGAAATTCAAATAGTGACTTGGTTTTAAAAACAAATATTCAGTTGTTGGGTATTGCATCATCATTTCTCCTTCTTGTCTTTATAGTTCATCATCCTAATGGTGTATAGAGAATTTACAAAACAAAGCAAGTTTAAAGCCTAAAGAAATAATTCCTGGAACTAGCCAAGCCCATAACTTGTTATCCTATATACCATTCATCATCATTCCACCAATCTGAGCTTACCCTTCGCAACCTAAGTCATTATTAAATCATATTAATGAGGAATTGGTGAAAGTACTATTTTTCTTTTATTTTCATATAGTTGATAGTTGTTACATATTAGGATGTTTATGGAATAAAGAATTTCATTTTTTTTCTTTAATGAAAATATGGTTTAGATGATCATTTTCAACAGAGCTATGTCTCTAGAAAAATTATGCATATATGAATGGTGTTCATAGGATGGTGAATGAAAAAGGATGTTGATCCATTGTATAAAATGAATGTTGACATCATAATTTCAACCAACCTCTATTAATGACTCATATTTTTTTATCTTTAACATTGATTTTAATATCTCATGATTCTCATATTATAAGTTAACATTTTAATATGCCATGCTTCTTATATTATGGCAGGGTGATCATGGGAAGGAGCTAGCCTTGAAGCAGGTAAATGACTAACAATATCCATATCCATTTAAAGTGAATTTTATTATTGTTTTTATAATTGAATTAACTTGTTTTGTTGTTGATATATGTAGTTTTCCACACCTAATGTTGACAATGTGGGAGAAGATGAGTTTTTTTTGAATCCATAGACGTGATAGAGACAATAAAAAGGATGCGAGAAAGGAAAACATGGAACTTATTGCATTGGCTAAGAGTGAACCAATAGAGGAGAACAGAGAAAGATGAACAGTTTTGATGGAAGGTATACAACGATATGCGGTACACACTATCATTTAAAAAGGTTATTTATCACATATATTCATTTATGAATGTTTTTTTTCTACTTTTATATCATTTGAATAATTTATTTTCTTTATATATGATTTTTTGAGAGCTTCTGATAAGCATTCTCTTGAGGGTGGTGTTAGTAGAAACGATGCTCCAATGCCACAACATCCTACCATGAGCCACATGCTTATGAGTCTCTTTTGTTGACATCCATGTAACTCAGATGATTGCACCTTTTGGGGCCAATGACATGCCCTTCTAGTGCAAACCAAACCAAGAACATGATGGTGGAGATGAGCGAATTGGTGAATTTACAAATTTATTTCCTATATCATCACGAGTTACCAACAAGGGAACAATTCCAATTACCTTTTTAGAGGAAAATAACATTGTTTAGACCAAGATACCAAAAATATTTGGTATTTATGAATGTCCTAATTAGTTCCTAATATCAAATTGAAACGCAAATATATCTGATTATTTTAAATTAATGATAATATTGTTTCAAAGGAAACAACATTTTCTTTAGAATATGAATGAAAAGGCCTTAGATATTTTTGGGCCCATCATATGCACACAGTGGAAAGATCAGAATGTCAGTTTGAAAATGGATCTTATTGACCACTTGGTCGACCTATTTGGTGAATCCTTCAACAAAAGTGGAGTCACCTCATTGGTTAGTACATATTTGAAATATGTGAGGGATCAATATAGGGTTCGTTTGCAAACAAACCCTAGGTATGAGCATCCTACGATGATTCACTAGAGTGAGTGGAAGAATATATTGGAGGATGAAAAGGAGAAGATAAGGAGAAAAGAAGAAAAGGAACCACCTGGTTGAGGAAGGTATAGGATATTTTGAATTTAATATGATGAATTTTCTTTAGTCATATACAAAAATTACCATATACAACCTATTGGAAACATTTCGTAGGCTCCTAGTCACATCAAAAGCAACCAACGAAAGACTAGAAAAACAAGGGAAACATAAGCTTCGCCAAGGTGGTTAAATTAAATGAAAACCAAGAATTCTAAGTACCAAATAATTAAACCATATCATTCCTATTGTCGTATTGTCATCCAACTTTTATTTAATTACATCCAATAAGATAAATTTGAGATCTTATTCAATGCAGAGGGCTCAATTCAAAATTGAAACCACTGAAGAAGATCTCCAACTCATTTTCAAGTTTGAATTTCAAGTCGTGGTCAAACATCAACAAAGCATGGGGAAAACACAATATTCCCCTTTGAACAACATCCTAAGTAAAATCAATGGAATTTAATTGTTGATTACTTGTAAAATCTATTCACGATTGATTTTTCCCATAAATGAATGTGTATTTTTGTTTTAAGAAAGAGAGGAGCAACAATAATGAAGCCAACACTGAACAATATCCCCATGATGGTGGAGTGAATCCTGATGATGGTGGTGTGCATCCCAACCATGATGGTATTATGGCTATAAAATCAGAAGTATGGATTACAATTATTAATATTTACTTATAGATGGTGTACTTATAAACTTTCTTGTTTCAATGACACAACTTGTTGATGAAGATGCTTGGAAAGAAAGAAAACACATGGTAGTCTAACCAATGGTCTTGACTAGTCACCCTGGTAGATAACATTATAATGATATTTGTATTAATGAACTTATTCTATGAATAATAACTAACCATATTATTTTAATAGTTTTTGTGATTGTAGTTGATGCCCCTCAACAACAACCTACACATCGTGGAGATTACACAACTAGATGTACAACACTTCAAAGCATGCATATTCAATTAGCACAAAGACATGGTCCAACAACTGAAGAAGATCACGAAATGGATGAGCCAATCAACAAATATATGAAAACTAAGAAACATAAAAATAAGTGATTGTATATATTATGAGAAACATGTATAATTGAAACATGTTTTGATGATGAAATTTATTAATATAAACTATTTGATGCTACAATTTTTGTTTTTCTACCTTCTTATGGATGAATCTTATATGTTTTGTATGTACAAAATCACATATCTGCACACAATATTTCTTTCATTTACCATTAATTTTTGTTTTGCTACTATCTATGCATGAATCATATTTTGTCACTTCAATTCTTTTCCAGTAGATATATGTGTACGAGAAATTGAGATTGATGCGAGGGGGTGGGGAATTAGCTTCCACCTTCACGCGGTTGGCCCTATTCAGTAGAGAATAAATTATTCTTGAAACCAAGAGAATACCATTTAGGTATTCCACTTTAGTCTTTCTAGAGTCTCGTACATGTCGATATGTCTATTTAATTATTTAATTATCATTCAACCATATAAAATTTTATTATCCGATGATTTATGCGGGTCTTTGCAATGGAAATGCAACTAACAAATAACCAATGTGTGATGTGTTTGTATAGTCTCCTACCTCATCGATCGTATGGAAACAAGTAGTTATTAATCATTTTTCCTTTTCAATTAGTGTGTGTGCACATTTTCCAAAGGTTCATATTGATACTACTGATGTCATTTCTTGGTAGTTTCCTTTGATGATAAATTATGTATATTCAATATCAGAAAGAATTTTTTTATTAAATCTCTATTGATTGTGGTCATGTGCTTAGTAAATTCCAATAGTTGCATGGTTTTTTTCTCACCTTAAAGATTGCATTTGTCTTATAAAAACAAACATAGTTTCAAGAATTGTAGGGTGTTTATCTAACCCTAAAGATTGCGTCTGTCCTGGAAAAAAAATCGGTTTTAGAATTTTTCTAATTTCAAAGAATTTATGCAGTTATGCTTCATGGTAAAGTTTTATACAAGGTTAGTTTTGCATTCCTATGAGAGTGAGGTCTCCTTTATCAGTAGAGGTTTTTAATGTAAATAGTTTGTATTTTATTTTTGTAATTCACTTTTGGAAATCTATGTCAGATGATGCATAAATAGGAAGCATTCCTATTACTGAGCAGCCAAACCTACCTAAAGAAAAAATTGTTAATAGTCAATAGGTTGAATAATTTCTAGAATAAATTAGGAAGCTTCAAGCACAATAAGTTGAACAACTTTTTAATTCATTATCACAATCTACATTTTCTTATAGATCTAGATATATAGGCTCTATGATGTCATATTTTTGCTAGTTATTCTTTGAGAATAACTTCAAGTGAATTTTAAATCAATTCAAAGTTATAAATATAACAATACATATTTATTGATGTATGTAATCCAAAAACAATGTATATTTAAAATCTTTACTAAACTCTAGGCACAACACCCTAGTATACAATTGTTAGGGTTTACAACATATCCAAATTCCCGTAACTAGGAAATTACTAACACCATTAATGAATTTTACTTCCTAGGGAGTGTATTTTTCATCATGCCATGTTTTCATGCATTTTTATGCATTTTCCACTTTATGCATTTTTATGCATTTTTTCCATTTACAAGGAAAAATTTATGTGGCATACCTAGACCACCAGTTTGGGTCACTGTTGTGGTAAATTTCCCCCTACGGAAAGGTGAAAATTCACCTTAGATCAAGACCCCTCTTCGATCCAAGAAAAAATGAAACAAATGGAGTACTAATTTCCCCTAGGCCTATTTAAAAAATTACAATGAGAAGAGAAGGTCATATGACTTACCTTTTCACGTCGATTATCCTCATTGCTCTAGCCTTTGATCTTGTTTTCCGAGCTCCTAGGTGCAATAAAAGTCCTACAAGGAACAAAGAGAAACCTACTTCTTCAAAATTGTATTATCAATAAGAAAGAGATCTATCTATGATGAATTAGACAACAATAGACATGCATATAGTGAACACATAGGCATGCGAGGAATAGGCCAAGTTATGTATTAATGGAAAGAAAACAAAAGTGAATAACTTACAATATAAATATCTATGTTGCAACAACTCCTCCAAGCTCTCCTTTCCATCCCCTTGGATATCACACAATCATAAGTATGATGCTCTAAATTCTCTCCTTCTTCACTCAAGCACGGCCTCCATTATATAGGCATTGAGGTATCACAACCATCATATAGTTTTATCGAGAGGATGTGGTCAAATGAGGATTTGAATCGACCAACAAGATTGACCTTGCCTTGAATGGAGGATATCTTGAACCAATCCCTTAACCAATTGAAAACTCTTGGAAGCAGCCTCAAAAAACAAGGAATGATGGTTCAAACAACTTCATATCCCCCCCATAAATATGCATAGGGTGATAAAAAGGGATTATCGCTTCCTAAGAAACTCTTGGGGAGTGATGATCATGGTTTTATCCCTCCTTGTATCTGGGAAGGGGGGGCGATGAAGCTCAATGAAGGCCAAAATATAAGGGAAAAATATGGTATTTCGACCTCCAAATAATATGTTTCTTCTTCATCATGCCTATGGATTTTGACATACATTTTCTCATGGTGATGAAATTGTGACACTTAAGTGTGATACTTAAGTTTGACACTTAGGTGTGACACTTGGTGGTGCGACACTTAGGTGATTAACAGTTGAGGAAATTGCAACATTTACAACACTTAAGTGAGATATTTAGTAGTGTGACACTTATGTGTGTAACAAATGCCCCCTAAAGTGTGAAGTTAGAAGAAAAGTTGATGGCAGAAACACTTTACGAAAATATGTATGTGAGGGTGCTAGAATAGGAGAGCCGATTAGAAGTTGCAAACAAACATCAATCAAGATATATGTATCACTCTCGAGGTAGGCATACCCATGCTTGGAATAAAGTCACTAAAAGCATGGTTGTCGACTAATACATTGCAAATCCATGAAAACAACTAAGGATATGGCCACCAAATATACAATGTGGATCCATATAGCCATGACTCAATCATGTCATAGTCATGAAATAATACATAGTGAATCTACGATATGATGAAACATATCCATGGACTAATACAAAGTGCATCTATATGACAACATATACATATAAGTACGATTTCTAGCATGATGACTGTTAACACATTAGATTGATCATCTCAAGGAGGATTTCTAGTTTTCAGAGCCTACAATTTAACCATATCTTCATAGATTATGTCATACCATCAACTAACAGCCTCCTCGAAGTGTGAAAGCTATATTTGAGTTGGCGTTGTGAACCGGAGTTAAAATCTAGTTAAGGAGGAGCATTGTTGCTTGGATAGGTTGGAGGAACTCACGTTCAGACTTATCAACATCCACAACAAACTTAGGACCATCAGGTACTCCATTAGGTTTTTCATCCTATTTGAAGGTTGAGAAAGTGGTTTTGGATATTCTTTTCCTTTGGCACTACGAACTGGCAGACAAGGGTGCTGCGAACTCATTTCCTATAGCATTTGCTTCTAAACATTTGATCATAAATCCAAAACCGTGATGTGGGTTTTTCTGAATTTTTTTTGGGAGGAGAATGATAATGGAATTGACTTGGTAACCAAATTTCCTCCTAACCCATTTTGTAATTCGAAATATATAATTAAACCACTAGTGCGCTGCAAACTGGACCTGCAAACTCTCTATTTTGCATAGTTGTTTGATATTCACCTTGTTTGGAGGTTGCCACCTATCAAGGAAAGTTTGAATGGTCTCCTAGGAGTTTTTTGTACATGAGGGACATGTGCTCCATCTCCAGATCAATCAGGATGACCTGTTTGAAAAAGAATTTATCATCATAGACAAAATCCCAAAAAAATAGGATTTTGTTAGGCTTTTGTTGGAATCTTTTGTAACAAGACTCCTAAATGGAGGAGGATCCTATGTAACTCCTTGGTTTCTACCTCCTTAGGGTAGATAGATATTATTCACTATAAATGAAAGGGATTTTGAGAAGAAAAAGGTTGGATTCATGATCCAAGAGAGGAGAGAGCTGGAGGAGCAGTTTAGTTGCTCAGTTGTAAGCCTGAGAGCCTATTGTAATTAGCAGTTTTTCCATTAGAGATTAATGAGAGTTTTCTATCAGACTCTTTGTTCTGTATTATAATTTTACCTCATCATCTTGCTTGAATGGAATTTAAGGCATTAAAGATCAATGGTTTTTCATGAGGTAGGAGATTCATGAGCTACAAATGATTTGTAGTAATTGCATCTGTTCATGATCTATGTTCTAGTAATCTTTTAATTCATTTTTGCAGAGAGGATATTTCCTTGATGATATTCTTCTTTTTGTTATATTTCTTATACCTCCATCCATAAATTATAACCCTTTTTTCTAGTATGATCTTGAAAGCCTTTGATATGTAGGATGTGTCGACTCCATTCCCAATGAAATGACTTTGCAGACTGTTTGCTACCCTCCTTCTTGCTCTTCCTTGTTGATCCACCCTTTTAAAATTGATTTAATGTTTCGGGTTAGAATGATATGGGAGAGACCTCTGGTTTTGATATTTTCATATAACAAATATTTTGTTCCTACTATGTAAACCATATTGAAGACATTTTGTTAATGGAAATAAATATTTTTCCTTATCTCTTGTTTGTTATCTTACTTTGATTTCATCTAAATGAATGATTTGTTTAGTTGGTTGCATCCTTATTTTAGTATATGTTATATTGTGATAATTCTTGTAGATATATCATATATTTTCTCTTTGTCTTGAGAGGTTCTCATTTGACGGAGTATTCTTCATATAGTTATCCTTCTACCTGATGTACATGATAGATATATTCCACACTTCTTATTTGAACTTCCACCCTCATTTAATATTTAAAAACCCTGATTTGATGTTGTCTAAATACTTGTTTGTCTATACTTTGAGATTTCCTTAAGTGATTGACACCTTTTCCGAGTTTTCCTCGTCCATTTGTCACCTTGTTATAAACAATTATCTATAAATTATGATGGGTATTGGGCTTAGATCATGGAATTCTAAGTGTGACTCTCAGTTCTAACATTCTTGGCATCGTTGTCGGGGAAGAAATTGAAAATATTTCCCTGGGATTGAACGACAAAGAAAATACTGATTCTGAGGGTGCACAATAATCAGTAAGTTGAAGACTGCAGTTTGCACCTAGCGACTCCATTGATTTAGATGTGGCTCATAAAGGTAGACACATGATGTCTACTCCACATTTACCTCTCTCTACAACTGAAACTAGCCCATAGAGGATCATCAAGAAAGGAAAATCTTCTCAAGAAGGCTTTTCATCTACTATTTCAGGTACTACTGGAAACTTTCATGATTCTACTTTTAAAATACCAATAGTTGCATCTAGTGCTCCTCTTTTACCTTTTGTTGAAACTCATAAAAAATTAAATATTGGAGATTTCCCTCTAGAGTATCCTTGTTCCCCCCCCAAGTTGAAAGAAGACAACGTTGAAAAATTTGAAGTGCTTGCCTCACCTAATGTTGCAAATTGGTATCACACTTGAGACTTTTTTATTAATACAAATTAGTTTCTTTATGATCATTTTATCTCAATCTTACTCTGATTTTACTGTCATTTGAATGATTCATTTGATTTATTGTATATGTATTGCAACAGAGTTTTGTTGTGATGCTGCTATGATTTTATCAGAGTTTATCTTTTGATTAAAGAAGTTCTTTTGTCGAACGTTTTTCGTCAGATTTATGCTAGTATTGCCTGATGTGAGTGGTGGACATTTAATTTTCTCATTAAGTCTTCTATCTATCCATTTTACACTTTAAAACCCTGATCTAAGTTAGCCAAGCTAATACATATTTTCTAGAACCTTCTTTGATTTTCACTATCCTGACTGAGTTTTGATCCATTTGACATCATCCTAAAAACTTATCTTTTAACCTATTGATGTGTTTTGAGCTTACACTTTAGCAGTCAAAGTGTTACTTTCAGTGCTAACATTTTTGGCACCGTTGTTGGGGACAACAACGAAGACACCTTCCCTAGGTGAACTATGATGATTAGATCTAGCTTTGGATGGTGAATTGAAGATAGAAATTTCTATATTGTTTATCTTTCACCATGGTGACTCCACTGTTCATATATCTATTGGAATCTCCATTGTTTTGAAATGGAAAAGATCCTAGCTCAGAGGTATTCTTTCTGCAATTTTTTAAAGATAGTCAGTTTTCCAAATCCAGTGTCTAGTAGAGGTGAATGGGAAGGTTTCCTTATCATATTTAGAGGAGAATATTGACAAGTACCATATGAAAGCTTTCCATATTTCCATGATTTTATTCATCGATTTCAGATTGTGCATGAGGATTTTCATATCAATATTTTCAGGTACTCATTAGAGGGAATAGCTCGTGACTGGTGTCGATCTCTTTCAGTTTCCAATATCAAATCTTTGACATGTTTTCATGCTTCTTTTAATTTTTTTATAAGGAATATTTTTCTGTTGAACATCTTTATGAAAAGTGTTGTGATAAGTTTTCCTTACTTTGTAAAGACTTTGCTTGTCATGGAAAGAATACTTGTGATGAATAATTTTCCATAGAAGAAAGTACTTTTCATGATGATCAAGAGGTTTTGAATGATCTTCATTATGACATTACTTCACAAGAAAATTGACTAGAAACAGATAGACATGTCTTTGATACACTACTTGTTGACAACTCTCATTTTCAGCTTGATTATTACAAATTTAAAAAATGAGTTAGTCCCAGCTATAGATATTGATATCCCATTTCATATTCACCCATATTCACTGGAAATTGGTGAAAAGAGTGGAAATGTATTGCAGTAGTTTTCAAGCTATCCCATGCTTGAATAAGCCAAGGAGGAATTCATTGATAAGCCACAACAAGTTTTGTATGTATTTCAAGATCTTGTTGCTATCTATATGGAGATGTTTTGCAACAATAGATTTTCAGTTGTTGTCATCATAAGAACAAAGTTCCTGGTTTGTAAGTATGATTTTTCAAGGAAGTATGTGTGGCTGTCATTATGTCTCTATTGTTACTTAGTGCTTAGTTGTTGAGATGAGGATGAAGATCATTCAGTAACAAATTTATTTGTATGGTTACTGAGGAAATTTGTATATATTTGAAATTTCATTTTTTCAGTAGTTAGGAGTAGGAATGTATATAAATAAGTTTTCCATGAAAGCATTTGGTTTTCAGTTTGAATGCAACCTTGAGTTTGCATTTGGTTTTCAGTTTGAATGCAGCCTTGAGTTTGCATTTGGTTTGCAGTGGTTTTTGTTTTCAATGTTTGAATGTTCTCAATTTTCAATAAGGAATAGAGGTTCTCTCAAGCATACAGGTTTTGTGGAGAGAGATGGAATGGATAAGGCACTGGAATTGCATGTTCTTGTACACTCACAAGGAGCATTCCATCCCCTCTCGAGCCAGATGTTAACACATAATATTGATCATGTCAAGGAGGATTTATGGTTTCCAGAGCCTACAATTTAACCATTTCTCCAGGTATTATGTCATACCATCAACTAACATCCTCCTCGAAGTGTGAAAACTATATTTGAGTTGGCATTGCCAACTGGTGCTATGAACTAGTTAAGGAGGAGTGTTGTAGCTTGGATAGGTTACATGCACTCAGTTTCGATTTTATCAACATAAACAACAGCCTTAGGAACATCAGGTACTCCATGAGGTTTTTCATCCTCTTTGAACGTCAAAAAAGTGGTTTTGTATGTTTTTTCCCCTTGGCGCTATGAACTGGCACTGCGAACTAGTAGATAGGGGTAATGTGAACTCATTTCCTATAGCAGTTGCTTCTAAACATTTGATCATAACTCCAAAACGTTGATGTGGGTTTTTCTAAAATGTTTGTTGGAGGAGAATGATAATGGCATTGACTTGCTGACCAAATTTCATCCTAACCCAGTTTGTAATTAAAGAGATATAATTAAAACACTAGTGCGCTACAAACTGGCTCCACAAACTCTTTGTTTTTGCATAGTTGTTGGATATTCGCCTTGTTTGGAGGTTGCCACCTGTCAAGGCAGGTTCAAATGGTCTCCTAGGAGTTATTTGGACATGAGGAACATGTGTTCCATCTGAATATCAATTAGGATGACTTGTTTCAAAAGGAATTTATCATCATAGACAAAATCCCCCCAAAATAGGAATTTGTTAGGATTTTGTTGGAATCTTTTGTAACAAGACTCTTAAATGGAGGAGGATCTTATGTAAATCCTTGGTTTCTACCTCCTTAGTGTAGATAGATATTATTCACTATAAATGAAATGGATTTTGGGAAGAAAAGGGTTGGATTCATGATCGAAGAGAGGAGAGAGTTGGAAGAGCAGTTTAGTTGCTCAATTGTAAGCCTGAGGGCCTATTGTAATTAGAATTTTTTCCATTAGAGATTCATGAGAGTTGTTTATCAAATTTTGTGTTCTTTATTAGAAATTTACCTTGTCATCTTGCTTGAATGAAATTGTAGGAATTGAAGATCAATGGTTGTTCATGAGAGAGAATATTCATGAGCTGCAAATGATTTGTAGCAATTGCTTCCTTGCATGATCTTTGTTCTAGTAATATTTTAAGTCATTTTTGCAGAGAGGGTATTTTCTTGATGATATTATTCTTCTTATTTTATCTTTATTATACATCCATCCATAAATTATAGCCCTTTTTCTTTGGTATGAGCTTGAGTGCCTTTGATTTGTAGTATGTGTCAACTCCATGCCCAATGGAATGCCTTTGCATAATGTTTTTTACCCTCCTTCTTGCTTTTCCTTGTTGATACACCCTTTTAAAATTGATTTAATTTTTCATGTTGGAATGATATGGGAGATACCTCTAGTTTTGATATTGTCATATAGTAGAGATTTTGTTCCTACCGTGTAAATGAGATTTAAGACATTTTATTAATGGAAATGAGTCCTTTTCCTTATCTCTTCATTGTTATCATACATTCATTTCAGCTAAGAGAATGATTTGTTTAGCTGGTTTCATCCTTATTTTAGTATATGTTATATTGTGATAATGCTTGCAGATATATCATAGCTTTGCTCTTTGTCTTGAAAGGTTCTCATTTCACAAAGTCTTCTTCATATAGCTATCCTGCTACCTAATTTAGATGATAGATATATTCCACACTTCTTATCTGATCTTCCACCATCATTTAATATTTAAAACCCTTATTTGAAGTTGTCTAAAGCCTTACTTGTCAGTATATACTTTGGGATTTCCTTTTGTGATTGACATCTTTTCTGAGTTTTCCTCATCCATTTGTCACCTTGATATAAAAAATTATCTATAAATTTTGATGGGTATTGGGCTTGCACTCATGGAAGTCTGAGTGTGACTCTCAATGCTAACAATTACTATACTAGAATCTTATAAGTACTCAAATAGTCTCCATCGCAACATGGGTTCCTAAGGAGTTCCTTGGGACTTCATCCCGATCCTAAAATGGTACGATTCTAGCCATGTGAATATATGTGTTGATATCAAACATGGTAGAAACCACTTGATAACTGAAATTTGATATATATCATTAACACCCATGAGGGAAATCACCAATGCTGGACATGAATCCCAAGGTAGCCTAGTAAATTCGAGCGAATGTGAATAAATGACACAAAGTCAAAAATTTGTGGAATCATTCAATCAAAGGTCAATGATGTAAACCTATTGTCGAAAGTGAGGAAACCTTCCACTGAGGCATGGAGGTTCCAAGGTACCAACTAGTATCTAAGTATAATTATTATATAATGAATTGAATTCAAAAAGAATAGACTCATCGAAGGAGGTCCATGATGTTTCCCCCATCATCGAAATGAAATTTACACATGAAAGAGATTTAAGATAATGGATTAAATGAGCATAGAATGATAGGAGGATGAAGGTTGGTAATACTGTAGAGTGTTTGATTTGGGTTGAAACTTCCCTTGAACATTGTGAGGCACGAAAAATGACTTGGTATCATTTACTTGATAAGAGATAGACCAAAACATAATGCGATGATACCTATGGAAATCTTCGGGTGAGGAGAAGGAGTATGATGACTTATAGGATTGGTATGAATGAAAGAAAAATGACTTACCCAACTGTAAGAAAATATGAAGACAAGTTCCATGTTCAAGGGAAACAAGAAACAACCGTCATAATTCTTTCCAAAACTTGACCCACTTCTCTAAACATTTCCCTCCACCATGAATGACGAGTACCTATTTTTTTTAATGAGATTTAGGAGGATAATAGATGCTCGAGATAACTCATATTCGATGAGTCCATCATCAAATGTTTAGTGAACCTGAAGAAGGAGGGGTTCAATCCCATATGGGTCCTTCATTGTATAATTTTATGAGCTGAGAGAAGATAAAATCAGTGATCTTTTCATGTTTAGAGAGTCTAAAATTATCTTAAAGAAGACTCCAAGGGTGTTATTTTTCGTAAATTTAGTCCCACAAGCCCAAAAAAGTGTAAAACTATACAAGGAAGAACTCTTCTAGTTGAGATTGACTAGAGTATTCCTTTTTTGTAATTAGTCCATTTGGTCTGAAAAAAAAGGCTTAAACTTACACCGAATAGACGCCCTTTAAAAAAAAATTAACTAGTGTGAAAGGAAACAAGCTCACTCAACAATATTTTCATGTTGAGAGAGCCTGAAAAGAGCTTAAAGAATATTCCAAAGAGTTCCTTTTCCATATAGTTTTTACAAGCCCAAAAAAGTGATAAAAGTATACTCAGTAACTTATTATCAGGTATTTATGATCACGAGAAAGAAAAAAGACTAAGCTCATGGTTATTTGTTTTATTTTTAAATGAGCTTGAAATAGAGAATGAAATTGTGCTTAGGGTTGGTTTCATTTTTAAACGAGCTTGAAAGAGAGAATGAAACTATGCTTGAGGTTGGTTTCATTTTTAAATGAGCTTGAAAGAAAGGATAAAACTCTCCTCGAGGTTGGTTTCATTTTTAAATGAGCTTGAAACAGAGGATAAAATTATTCTTGGGGTTGGTTTCATTTTTAAATGACCTTGAAACTGAGGATAAAATTGTGCTCAAGGTTAGATTCATTTTTAAACGATCTTGAAACAAAGAATAAAACTGTGCTTGTTGATTTTTTTAATTCTTAGATATGATTTTTATTTCCTTATGATTTGAATTAAAGATTCACGTTCATACAATAATTATCATAGAATAATTATATATGGAAAATCTCAACTATAACAATGCAGTGGAAATAACAAGATCTATAAATATTAACCATGCACAGTAGACACAAGAACACAAGAGTTTATACTTGGAAACCCACCCTTGGGAGAAAAACCAACAAACTTTATTATAGAATAATTCATTCTAAGATATTACCAGTACATCACCATCACCATATCAGAATACCATACAAAGAATATTCCTCTCCAAGTCTACCACCTCCAAGAGCTAGTGCCTCAATAATATGACCAAGAATAATGAAGAGAAAGATCCTTCAATCCTAATGCCTCTCCAAGATAGTGCATAAGTAATTAGACTAATAACTGCAACTGGGACAAAGTAGTTGGATAGTGCACACTGTAGAAGGAGAACTATGTTTGTTTATCCAAATGAAATGATCCGGCATGTATTTATATTAATCCAGGAACCTGTCTTTTCCTATGGGGTTGAATTCTCATTGTGGGTCTTCAAATTTACTTTATTATTTTATGTCTTTTTTATGGTGGGGTAGACTTCTCTTCCTGGGTCTTCAATTTCTTCCCGGGCTTCTTCAATGGTAGAGATGGGTCTTTTTGTACTTCCTTGTGGACAATGACTGCTTGAAGTTGCAAAAATCCAACAGTGCTCTGGGTTGGTTTCATTTTTAAACGAGCTTGAAATAAAGGATAAAAATGTGATTGGGATTGGTTTCATTTTTTAACAAGGTTGAAACCAAAAATGAACTATGCTCACGGTTGGTTTCATTTTTTAACAATTTTGAAACTGAAAATGGACTATGCTCGGAATGATCTCCATTGATGGGTTTCTTCCCAACGTGATGTCTAGAGGTTGGTACTTTGGGTTATACCCACGGGAGGGTTTTTTCCCAACATGATGTCCATAGGTTGTTACTTTTCCCCCTACATGATCGGTAGAATCTAGCATCTTAACTCCAACATGATGTTGAGAGGTTCGAGACATGCCCCCAAAGCTCTATTTCATCCATTGATTCTTCTTTTTCACTCGATTATACTCCTAGCTACAAATAAGAAGAGGTTCACCAAAGAAGGATGAAGAAACATGATCAAATGACATAGGCAAAGGAAAATAAGGTTCATGTACTAGATCTAGTGGAAGACTCAACTCAATTGGAAGGGGGTCTATTTCATTTTTTTAATGAGATTGACACATACAACGAACTATGCTCATGGTTATTCATTTCATTTTTTAACGAGCTTGACATAGAAAGATAACTATTCTCATATTTTATATGTTTCATATTTTAACGATTTTGACACAGAAATCAAACTATGCTCATAAAACTTGACCATGGATTCGAAGAGGTCTTCAATAGATGTAAGAATAATGCTCTGGAAATAATTTATTTCAAGAGACTCAATAGGGGTAACAAGGGAAAGGTAAGGCTCCAAAATCCCCATTGAAGGGTTCACCATATCAACTATGAGATCTAAGTCTAAAGAAGATGAGCATACAGTAAGAGGGTCATTCTCATTAGCAATTGAAGGCATGGGACATAATACCACATAATTAGCCTGTGGCAGGAGAGATATTGCTTTCATATAAAGAAAATTCAAGGAAGTTGGAAGCTCCAAAGTTAGATTAGGACTAACAAACTGAATTTGGTCAATGGTCACAATGTTTCCATTATGAGGGAAATGAATCACTCAAAATATTGTGGACATGACAACTTTCATAGTTTATACATATTACCGACCAAGGAGTAAATTAAATTCCAAGGGGCCTTGGACTACCATAACCTCGATACAGACAATTTTTCCTCCTAAGGTGGTGGGCATCTCAGGAAGGATCCCTAAAGGCTCATTTGATCTTTTATTAAAGGCCAACAACTGATGGGTAACCAACACAAGCTAAGGGGAATCCATATATTTACAAGTGGTTGAGGTTAAAATTCTAACAGGAGCTCTTTTTTCAACAATATTGTGATGTATTTTCATATTGAAAACTTTCACAATGATTTGGAAAAGAAGGTAGGAAGGAAGGTGAGGCTCCACCAGACTATTATGATCAAAGAAAATGACCTTAGAACTTGGAGGGGGTTCCATTGAAATGAGTGGAATCCCGCCTTATTTGGAGAAACATTAAGTGACAAGAAAAACCCGAGTGGTATCCACTTCACTCTCGACCAAGGATTGTATTGGATCAACCACTTCATAACCCAATGCTTGGTTGGACTCATGGGAAGCAACTGGAGGTTGTTGCTGGGAAACAACAATTTCTTCCAAAAATTGTGAAGCTTCATGCATCCAATGGAAAAGGTAAGTGAGGTGCATTTCCATGCACAACTGACAATGAATCCTAACTTTGACCTTTTTTCCCCCAACCTAATGATCATTGGTTGACGGGTTTTCACCATCATGACCTGTAGTGGCTAGTGACATGGGTTGTTGAGAACCTATGGACCACATTTCTAATACCTTTGGAATACCAGGGAAATTATTAAAAAGGTGGTCACCCTTACAAATCCTGCAAAGTAATTTGGGCTTGTGACCTATGTTGGTTGATTTTTCTATATTATCTTCCCTCATTACAGTGGCTGGTTGATTGTCCCCTTGATTATGTTTCTTCTTTGTGTTCTTCCTTTTCTTCTTCTTCTTAGTCTCCCGGTTACTAGCATCAAGGATTTCACCAGGAAAGGAAAAATAAAGGGAAGAATATGCAACAAGTGAAGAAGGAAAAGGGTCAGTAAGAGGTTGATGTTATTTTTGTGGAGAACTTGCTTGGGAAACAACATGGGAATTTGAGACAGCAGGAGTGGAAAAGAACCATACTGGTATCCCCACGGTGAAACCAGGAAGAGTCAAAGTAGTGATGTAGGGAGGACCAATGTTTCCAAAACAAGGATAAACATAAGGTTCCCCATGAAAAGGGGTTCCTTGGTTGGTATCCTCAAGAAGTGTCTCCATGGATGCAGATTCAACCTAAGGTCATATGGAATTTTATATGTGAATAAAAACTTCCATGGATGCAGATACACAAATTCTAGATTCCTGATATCGTATCTGGAATTCTTGTATCAATAAGATTTTACAACAATCTGGAATCTGGAACCTTTTCCTTTTACAATATTTTTCCACACTTAGAATTTTTGGAAAAATTGGCTATCTCTCAATATGTGCACTTCTGGAACATTTTCAAAACCCCAAATTTGTCTGTCTTGATGAGTATGCAAAATGTCAAGTAAATGAGTTTTTCCAATTTTTTATTTGGGACCACTTTTCCTCCTCTAAAAATCCCAAAAATCCAAAAAAAGTGGTCTAGAATAGTGGATTTTGGCCTATTTCAACATTCTCCTTCCAAACCCCTTAGTGTTTCTTCAATTTATACATGGCTTATCTCTATGCCTTCCTTCTAGACATCGTTCAATAATTTCAACTTAATCTGGATCTCTGTCAATGATCTGGACCCAAATATTTAAAAAACACTATTTTGGGATTCTTGGCCAATACAAGCATAAATGGACTATGGCCCTCTCTAGAAATTTTGTATCCCTCATTACTGCGGACAAAATCCAGATGTTTCATCTCAATCAAACTTAATATTCTTCAGTTATGGAAAAAATATGAAAATGGCTCCATACATTTTTTTTGAAACTGTGGAACAATTTTTCCTACGTGGAAAACTCCTGACATGGTTGCTAATGCGGAAGCTCAAGACCACATGGAACCTTGATAGAATTCCATGCCATCCTCTTTTACTACCTATCTTACCCTACCATCCTCCTGTCACCACCTTCTCTCTCTCTCTCATTGTGTAAATAATAAAATATTATTAATACGGGACCGCATCCGAAGAAGATGCCACATGACACCATTGCAATGGCCCATGTCACTAGCGGGTCCCATGTTGCACCTTTTTCCTTGACACGAGCACACTTGCACATCATCCAAATTCGATGGTTGAGATCTGGCGAGATTGATGGCAGAGAGTTCATGTCCCATCCAAAAATTGCCCAAGGTTTAACAAACCCATTGGGTCACGAAAATTCTTTTCCCATGCTACATGACATGATTTAAATGGTGTTACATGGTACAAGGGCGAGAACATGAAACTACTTCACTTCCATGCGACAATGGTTTATGGTAGCAACCAAACCACCTTGTGCACATAGCTCCCACACCACCTGCCACCATGACACTCACTGCCACTATGGGCCTGTCACCATGGCAGTCCATGTAACCTATTCCACATCACTGCCATGTCATGTCCATGTCATGCTGATGTCATATAGGGAAAAAAATACCCAATTTTTTAAAAATTTAATAAGTTTTCAAAATTTTCAATAATGCCTTATTTCAAAATTTCTATCAAGGTCACAATGGGATTCTACAATTAATATTCCCCTGGCCAATTTAAATTCTTCAAAAGGACAAATGCTTCCATGATCGATTCCTCGACATTACTACAGTTCGGCCTCAACAAAAATCACAAAATATTCATCTCGTAACTCATCCCATATGACCCAAGCACTGCAAACTGATGTTCTGATACTAATCTGTGACGTAACCAGAACACCAATCTAGTTCACGTCACCTGCATAAAACATATGAACACCAAACAGTAACATACCCACTTCCCGAGTACCTCTAAATTGGTCTTCTTGGGAAAATACAATTTTTTGTTACCAATCTTTATTATTCAAGAAGCATGTTACTAGCATATGCAATAATAAAGAAACATGATAAAATATAAAAGAAATGACCAACATTCCATGCACACATTAACAAAAAGCATGCACAATGAAAATACATCTCATAGATATTAAATCCATATAGAAATATAAATTACACAGAAAACATAGAGAGCACTTATCTGTAAATTAAACATTCACCAATTGGCTACAAATGTCGAACATTCCACCCAACCATACACATTGGTGTTCCAAATATCAACAATAGGTCACCAACAAACCACGGCTATGAATCTACAAGGATGGGTCCTAGGCCGACTCTAACACATAACCAATTGTCAATCTCTCACAGTTTTCTCAATCACACATCAATCCTAGTTTACCAACTCTCTTACCCTTCAGCCTACACAAAGCAAAGAAATGAACCACTTTATCTACAATGCACTCCCTCAGGTTGGTCCACTTCTTTTCTAGGGATCCATTGTTATTGTTCAGGAATATCAATGCTGGAAACTCTAAGGATTCTCAACTGTGAAAATTTGTCTCTTAACTGTCATTATTATCATGCACACATGCATTCATTCCCTCCTTCAATAATCAATAATTTAGTATATCCCACAAGCACTGGCTCCTCTCTCTTGATCATAATTCATTTCCCAATCTTAGGCCAAGAGAAACAATGAATGAGGAATGAAAATGTGTGAGTAAAAATGAACAATGAACAATGAACAATGAGTGATTAACCCCCAAACAACCCAAAAGTGGGGTTTATATAATAACATGCAATAAAACACCACATGGCATTCTCCCAAGAAGCTCATGTAACAATTTTTCCTAACTAATATCAATCTGGGTAAATAAAAATAATAATAAAATACTTAGCCCTTTTAGTCCCCTCTCTCATGTAATCACAACCCCCTATCTTTTTCCTTGTCTATCTTGCAGCCAATGATGTATTTTTGTTTTTGTAAGTAAAAAGTAATATTACCTTAGAAGTTCAGAAAACATATACATACAAAGGTTCCTATAGTCTATTTTTCCAAAAAATGGAAACCAAACCCAGCCCTAGGCCCTGGAAAAGATGTCCACGACTGTAATAATTTTCATAACTAAGATATAAAAATAACTAAATATATTACAAAGAAGGCTCGAGGCCAATATAAATCTATGCCTAGCATTAATAAAATTTAAATCAAAACAAGATAACATCATGCACCGGAAGTGCCTTGACTCCCATCACCTGGTGGAGAATGTGGCCAAGACGAAGTGAAGGTGAATGAATGATAGGAGTTTAGGAATATATTTTTAATAGGCTCACTTTTTAAAGAATCAAATAAATCATCCAGCCGACAACTGAGGATATCCTAGTGAAAAATTTGGTCTACAACATCCCAACGCAAGTTGAAAATGAGTTGCAATTGTTCCTTGGAGAAGCCACGTTGGGGAGTCAACTCAGGAATTTATTCCTCATTTTGAGTAATCATTGTATGTAGACATGCAACATCCATAGCCTCTTCTTCAACTACCATGGGAGCCATCTCCTCAATAACAGGGAAACTCCAATTCTCTTGTGGCTCCTGGGTAGGAGAATCACCTCTCACTTGAGTGGAAGGGACTAAGAGAATTTTCATATCCACAAGAGCTAACACCAAGGAATAAAATGTAATTTAGGGAGGTTATAGAGGGAATTACTTCTGTACTAAGACCAAACCCCAATCATCCTCGACCCAATTGTGAATAGTGGAGGGAGACATAGCGAAAGGAGAAACATTGGGAAAGTGATGAAGAAAAGGAAGGAATTGGGCAAGTGCGGCTAGCCAGAAAATGATAATAGGCTGGGTAATGCTTTGGTTTTCCTCTCTCTCTCTCTCTCTCTCTCTCTCTCTCTCTCGGCATGATCGAAGTGAATAAATCAAATAGTCGAAGTGAGGGAATCAATTGAACCATAGGACGATAGGCCAAGAACAACATCTAGAGAGAAGATGGATTAGCAAGCAAAACCAAAATGAGATACAATGGATGGATATTGAGCATAAAAGTAGCAATATTTCTGGGTCTAGCCATGGAAAGAGTCTTTAATCCTAAGTTGAAAAAACTAATCTTTCTTGTACATGTGCATATGCAACCCGATGCCATGAAAAACCTATGCATAAGGTTTCCCATGTGATTGAGGCATGCAACATGTTGGGGTCCTATAGTCATAAGCGATTTGATTCTTCAACTATCTATTTGGTATTGCTATCATGATGAAGACATATGGCTTGTTGGGCTCGGTTGATTTCACTTCTCCCTCGATCCATTTCGCTTGATCCTTCATCACCCTACTGCACCTTTCATTCCCTCACCCTCCATTTCTTCACCCCTCCACCATTTTCGTCCCTACATGAATAAACAAGCTTAGGATAAAAAAAATTAGGTTAATAATAAATGGTTAGTGGCATTTTTTAATACTGATTAGCATAATAAAGTTAATTTAATTAGATTAATGTAGTTAGAATAGTAAAACTAGGTTAGGGTTGTTAATAATAAATTAATTAATAATTAATTAAAATCTAGGCTTGTAACTGATTAACAATAATTAATCAAATAATTAAACTAAAAAACAAAACAATATCAAAATACATATATAAATAAAACATATATATAATAAAAAAAACGTAAAAAAACAAAAACCATAAAACAAATAAAACAAAACTTAAAACAATAATATAATAAAATAAAATAAATATAAAAAATAAATAAAAATAAAAACAAAAACCAAAATAAAAAAACACGTAAAACATTAATGAAAAAAATTAAATAAAAATAAAACTATATAACAAAAACATTGCACCTTATACACATATCCCAAAAACTTAAAATCTACGTCAGTAAATTTTTCCGGACCCCCCCGTCCATCCTAACTTTAACGAGAGGGGGGGGGGGGGGGGGCAGTGGGAAAAGAAGTGGTTCAGTGGAAGCTTATGCATGCAGGTTTTACTGGAAAAGTGGTTTTCAATTGGAAACTTATCGCCACCAGGTTTTACCTGACCCCGTCCAAACTAATACCACTTACCACCCTAGGGAGGTCCGGAATACTGCCTTCCCCTTGAAAAACCACCATTCCCCAAAATAAAAAAATTGTTTTCTGCACAGTTTGACCACGTGTCTTCTGAGAGCGTTTCCCAACAAAAAAAAGGAATTTTGAAAAACCGAGAGAGGTTTTTATTTGACACGGTATGAAGAAAAATAGCCTCTCTTAGTGTTTGCATAGGTATCAGAAGTTGGGAGAATCGAAGCCATCTCTAAGCACTATTTTTCAGGATTTTGTTTTTCCTAATTTTGTCATGTTTTTGAGGCAGATGTTTTGGAAATCCGGGGATGAATTTGGAAATACCGAGAGAGTTTTTTACTCATAACGGAGTCATATAAAATAAAATCTTTTTTTTTTTCACATATGTCATATTTTGGGATATACAAGCGTCTGAGTTGACCCCTATTTTCAGCAGTTCAACCCATCTTTCATGGAAAACAGTTCAAAAAATTTAGGGATTTTTTTCTATCTTTGGCCAGGTTGTTCATTTCGACCTCTTGAGCCTGGGGGAGAGTATTTTATATAAAATTTTGTAATTTAAATGTGTTAATGGGTGTAGGTTAGTGTGGATTTGAGAAGTAGAAGACCAACATTGTAATGTACCTCACTATGAGCTTATTTTCATTTTACAAATAACACAATGCTATGTTGCAGGATTCTTGTGATTAATTTTACTGGTGATGTGCATATCTCATTAGTAAAGGTGTTTTCTCTGTTTATGTACTTGTTCTCTCTCTAAATCATTTGTAGGAGTTATAAAACAAAATTTGTTGCAAGATACACTATGTTTTGACTATGAATAATTTCCATGTTTTCATCTGATTTTCAGCTGAAAAATTCTCAATTGCTCTTCAACTTAATTGACTTATTTCTTTTTTCTTCTGTCCCATTTAATTTAAATCAAAAAATATAGTGAGTTGTCTACATTTCCCTGCAAGATTAGCCTGTTGAAAATGGATTTTGATTATTTTGTTGTTGTGTCTCCATAGCCCAATGGTTCCTCTTCTCTGCCCCTACCCAATTCATTAAATGAAAAACCTATGTACAGTAATAACTAGCCTAAAATCTATTATAAACAAAGCTAGATCAGACAAAGAGAGCCCTTTTTGAGTCTTGGAGGGCTAGATCCAGCACTAGAGTGGTTTTATGTTACCTCTGTGATTGCCTCCACATCCTTGACAAAATTACATAGTGCTAAAAAAGTGGCAACCATATAGGGGAACCTTCCTCAGAAAAGTATATCAAGTTCCAGATTTGATTAATGATGGTGGACAATGTCCAGACACAATAAGGTTGAATCATCTACCAGACGACTCCAATCAACTCCAAATCAGTTCCAATTCAATGACTCCACTGGAGGAAGAACCTGAAACATGACCAGACCATCTGAAAATATTAGGTATTTAAGTTGGAAGATTATCTAAGGTATGATAGGTTTTTTTTTTAATTATTTCTTCCCTTCTCATGAGCCTGATCCAGATCATATTGCCAAAATTTATGAAGAGCATGTTCAACCTAGTGAGCCTCAAGAGGTTAAGCCTAGTGTTACAATCCATACATACTCCTACACCTATAAAAATATGAGATATATACAAGCCTCTTGTTTTACCTCCCATACTCCATGATTTCCATCGCAATTAATTCAAATATCTCCCCATATTTGATGGAGAATATGGATACATCACTGCTGAGAAACAAATTCAAGGTTTTGATAATTATGTTGACCTTTTTGAGGTGGAAAAAAGTGATGTTAGTATTAGGCTTTTTCTTTATCTTTGCAAAGTAGAGCTAAGAAATGGTATAAAGATCTTCTAACTGCAAGCATCAGTGATCTCAATCAGTTTGTGAGAGTTTTCTTGGATCAATGGGTGATCAAGAGGAATCCCTTCCCTATTTTGGAAGAACATAATCACTTGAAAAGAGAGTCAGGAGAAATAGTGCAACAATTTTCAGCCAGATTCAATCAAGTCTACCATTCAATGCCTGTTGATATAAAACCTCCTCATGATTCATCTCTCTTACATTATCCAGATGCCTTTGATCCAGAAATGGCATTTCAATTGAGAGAAAGGAACACTACAACATTGAAAGAAATGCAAGATAGTGCAATAAGTGTGGAAGCCCATTTGTTGATCAAAAGGTCAAAGTTGGAGGCAGAAGACAAAAAGAACAAAGAAAAGGAGCATCTGAAATCCTCAGAGGTGAAGCTACACATTCTGGAAGGCACCATGGAAGAAATTTTGCATAGGATTAGCATAAGATAAAAAATTGATGTTCAAAGACATCATGTACCATTAGTCTCAAAGAAAGAAAGGGTCACTATTCCCAGGACTTTTGCAGCTCATCCTTGGTATCATAAACCAGAAAATGATTATTTGATGTATTCAATTCACAACTTGGTCAAAGATGAGACTCAATCTAAGCTTGCAAAGGAACAATCAACTGATACGATGTGCATGTTTTATGACATTTCTTACCTGGATAATCTACCCAAGTATGATCAATATGATGATGATAATGTGGTTGAAATAGATGTTGATTGTTCAAAGAAACTAGTGGCATGCTTTTGGGATAAGGAAGCTCAGCTACAGATCAAATATGACAATCATCCTTTTCACAAAAATTATGAAAATAATGAGGAAAATGCAAAAAATATTAGAGTAAGTGAAAGATCTGTGTCGTTATGTTTCTCTTCATTTCAGTTTCTAAGATAAAACTATAAGCAAATTGTCAATAGTAGGGATGGAGAATGTTCTGATGAATCAGTGGGAGATGTCATTGATGACATAAAAAAAATTCTTGATCTAAATTTACAACCCTTGAGTTACATTGATATTCAAACATAAGATGAATTAATGCATTATAACTCTATACCATTAACCTTCAATTCATTTCAAACTTTGAAGAAAAAATTTAATCATGTCATGGATGATAAGCACATAGAAAATCAGGAATTTGTATTGAAACCAATAAAACAATCATCTTAGTCCTTGAAAGATCCAATAGCTTACCTGTTGGATGACTTGTGTTGTCAAATTCATGGTTCATTTGCTAGTTACGGTCTTAAAAGAAACTATGATCAAGACATGATCAAGCTATCAGTTGCATGGCTTGGTTTAGGGGAAGTCTCATTACAAAATTCTTATCAAAATATGTAGTCAAATCAGAATTTGCATGATGACACAAACATCATAAATACAATAATAAATTTTGATTTGGAATTGGCTGAATTTGAATACCAAGGGATAGGTCACATCTTTCATGATCTTATAACTATCTATATGGAGGATCTTTTCACTTCAGAATGCCAATTGATTTTCAAATCCTCTTTAGTTTTTCATATATCTAAAGCTCTATGTTATGAAGATCATTCTGAAAATCAGTTTCTAGTGCCCTTAAAAGCTCTAACTCTGAGTTTTGTCAAAAACAGTGAAAGAGCTAAAGTATTGGATCAAATATTTGGTTGGTTATATTGGATATTTTATATCCCCTGAAACCAAGCATTCAGTGTTAGAACAGGATTGTACATAAATAATCTTACCAGGTAAGCATCTTTTCAACAGTTAGTTTTGCAGTGTGCAAATAAGCTCAGGGTTGTGAGCACTTTTCCAACATTTTTTCAGTCTAGTTCAGATTTTGGTATACAGGTCGATTTTCTGCTTACGGTTCAATCAAAGAGGATCAAAATAGATGCAAGTTGCAGAATAAATTTTTTGAGATCATCCCAATGAATAAAGAACTGGTATGTGTGTTCAGAGTTTAGTGGTTCTTGTTACCTCTTGAAAGAGTTGTCATCCCCGGGTGGAGCCTATGTTTGGGTCTTATAATAATAGGCAATCTGATTCTTCATCTATCTATTTGGCATTGTTATCATCATGAAGACATCTGTATTGTTGGGCTCGGTTGATTTCACTTCTCCCTCCATCCATTTCGCCCAATCCTTCATCATCTTGTTGCACCTTTCATTCCCTCACCCTCCATTTCTTCACCCCTCCACCATTTTCATCCCTACATGAATAAACAAGGTTAGGATAAAAAAAATTAGGTTAATAATAAATGGTTAGTTGCATTTTTAATACTAATTAGAAAATGAAGTTAATTTAATTAGATTAATGTAGTTAGATTAGTAAAACTAGGTTAGGGTTGTTTATAATAAATTAATTACTAATTAATTAAAACCTATGCTTGTAACTAATTAACAATAATTAATCAAATAATTAAACTAAAAAACAAAACCTAAAAAATAAAAAAATATTAAAATACATATAATAAATCAAACATATATATATAATAAAACAAAATGTAAAAAAACAAAAACCATAAAACAAATAAAACAAAACTTAAAACAATAATATAAAAAAATAAAACAATATAAAACAAAAAACAAATTAAAAAAAACGAAAATAAAAAAAACACTTAAAACATTAATAAAAAAATAAAAAATAAAAATATATATATAACAAAAACATTTCACCTTACGCACATATCCCAAAAACTTAAAATCTACGTCCGTAAATTTTTCCAGATACCCCCGTCCATCCTAACTTTAACGAGAGGGGGGTTTCCAGGGAAAGTTGTTTTCACCTAGACACTTGTCACCACCAGGTGTTACTGGATCCCCCCGTTAATACCATTTACCACCCTAGGGGGGTCTGAAATACCACCTTCCCCTCAAAAAAACACCTTTCCCCAAAATCAAAAAACCATTTTTTGCACAGTTTGACCACCTGTCTTCTAAGAGAGTTTCCCAGCAAACCAGAAGGAATTTTCAAACACCGAGAGATTTTGTTTTCCAAAATGGGATGAAGAACAATAACCTCTCTCATTTTTTTCCCAATTATTAGTAGTCAGGAGAATCAAATCCATCTCTAAGAACTATATTTCAGGATTTGGTTTTTCCTGATTTTGTCAAGGTTTTGCGACAGAGGTTTTGGAAAGATGGAGATGAATTTGGAAATACCGACAAAGGTTGTTACTCATAATGGGATCATATAATATAACCTCTTTCATTTATTTCACATATGTCACATTTTTGGAGATACAAGCATCTAAGTTGACCCCTATTTTCAGCAGTTCAACCCATCTTTCATGGCAGACAGTTCAAAATTTTCAGGGATTTGTTTCTATCTTTGGCCAGGTTGTTGATTTCGACCTCCTGAGCTGAGAGAAGAGTATTTTCTATAAAATGTTGTAATTTAAATGTGTTAAGGGGTGTATGTTAGTGTGGATTTGAGAAGTAGAAGACCAACATTGTAATGTAGCTCACTGTGAGCTACATTACAATGTTCCAAATAATACAGTGCTATGTTGCAGGATTCTTGTGATTAATTTTACTGGTGATGTGCATTGCTCATTAGTAAATGTTTTTTCTTTGTTTACATACCTGTTCTCTCTCTAAATCATTTGCAGGAGTTATAAAATATAATTTTTTGCAAGATACACTATGTTTTGACTTTATGTTTTCATCTAATATTGAGTTAAATAATTCTCAATTGATCTTCATCTTAATTGAATTCTTTATTTTTTCTTCTATCTCATTTCATTTAAATAAAAAAAGCCATTGAGTTATCTACCTTGCCCTGCAAGATTAGTCTGTTGAAAATGGATTTTGATTATTTTTTTGTTGTGTCTCCATAGACCAATGGTTCCTCTTCTCTACCCCTACCCAATTATTTAAATCAAAACCTATGTACAGTAATAACTAGCCTAAAATCTATTATAAACAAAACTAGATCAGATAGAGAGAGCCCTCTCTGAGTCTTGGAGGTCTAGATCTAAGACTCCAACTGGTTTGATGTTACCTCTGTGATTGCCTCCACAGCCTTGAGAAAATTACAGAGTGTTAACACAAGAAATTTCCCAACATTAATGTTATGCATCAGAGTGAAGTAAGGGAGGAAGGAGGTAGTTGTCTGCAATGACTTGACTATTCACATGTTCACCAAGTGGCACCCCATCCAAGGAAGAGTAGTTCCTATGGGATAAATCAAAACATTGTAATAGGAAATAATGGGGCTCGGAGGAGACTGGAATCAATGGAAAGATCTTATCCCATTAAATATACCCCTTCATTCATTAACTTGTCAAATTTTTTATTATCCTCTCATCAAACTTGGGAAGGGATCAGGATGAGAGAGGGACGAAGGAGGGAATGGAAGAACTCTAGGGAATGGAGGCAGTGCCATCTAGTAGATGATTTTGTAGGATCAAAACCATTGATTATTTTAGTATACAGAGAGATGATTACTTGAGATTACCCTTCAATAATCAGTTGATTCAAACCCAAACTGGAGGCTAAATGAATTCCTCTAATGAGGCCCCAGAGCTTAGTCACCTTACTTGAATCAAAGCCTAGATTCCTAGCCATGATGTTTTAGATTTTCCCATTGATTTCTTTGATAACCACTGCATATCCCACAAGTTGTGGGTTTACTTTAGATGCACCATCAAATTTCAACTTAAAAAATCCTCGAGGAGGACATTTCCAGGAATTGGGACTGTGAGTATGGGGGGGATGGGAATTGGGAGTGATGATGTGTTGGTTGGGAATACGATTTATATGCCACTAAGAAAGGATGATTCTTTCACTAGGGTTGCAAGAGAGATATCCTTGAGACCTTGTCGAGATATGATCGTTTCTTTTATGCAGGCATAGATATTAGACCAGATATGGGGGGACAATGACGACTTGGAGTGGAAAACTCACTTATTTTTCTCCTTCCATATTTTCCAAACAATAAAACCTGGGAGAAGCTACCAAATACAATTTAATATTGGGTTGTTAAAATATATCGATCCCTAGTTCACAATGGTGTTTATTATGCTATCCATGGCTTTGTTGAGTTTTCTCATTATTTGTGCGACTTTATCCCATATTTAAGCATTGAAAGAAAATTTATTCAATAAGTTGTTTGTTGATTCCTCATGTTACAGAAAGAGGTGGAATATTGAAGTCCCAATGAATCCTCTTCTCTGTATATTTTCCCAAGTGAGTATGCGATTCTGAACTAGGAGCCATAGAAACGTGGAAATTTTTGGCCAAAAGTGCAATTTCTAGACAATTTTCCAAATATTGTCCTTTGGCTAGAGGTGAAATTTGTCTTTGAGACTGTAGGATTCTCTAATTAAAAAGTATCCAAGAGGATATTGACCCCAGCGTAAAATTTTTGTGCCTTCCTGAATGCAAATGTTTCTCTCAACAACTAATTCTTTCCAAAGTCGCAGATTACAGTCAGTTGGAATATTGAGGTCAGTGCGAAGGAATTTCTAGTTCTTCCAGTGAGGAGGAATGCGATCATCCTTTTGAATATTAACTACCTTGAGGGTATCCCCATTCTTAATTTATTCTTGAATGTGTTGCATGATTTCCAAGGATTGCATGGGAGGCAACTGTTTCCATGAGTCTGACCAAAACAAGCCATCCTTTCCACTTCATAACTCCTAAAAGGCATGGTCCTAGATAAAAAGGTGATTTCTCCATTCTACATTCCATATATTTGAACCTAGAATCTGATCAGTCATCCGTATTATCTGAGCTTCATTGATATGAGGAGCATATTTTTTCTTCCATAGCAATTCCCACAAATCGTTTGGTTTCTTAATAAAACACCAACAAAGATGGCACCCATAACTTCATTTAACAAGCTTGGATCACAAATATCAAGACCTCCATTGAGATTTGGTTTACAAACTTTGTCCCAACTAATGGGGGACCATTTTTTCCCTAATTTGTGACCTTTCTAGAGAATCTTCCTTTGCAAATTGCACATGGTTTTGATGACATATTGTGGGGCAGCCAAAGAAGAAAAAATGTAAATGGGTATGGCTTGGAGGATTTATTTGATAAGTACAAGGGAATATTCTAAATTGAGGGTCTAAAAGGGATAGGAGTTCAAGAGATTGGTTAGGGAATGAATCAGGGAATCCCAAGACATATTTTTGGCTGTAGAATAAAAAAGGGGAATGCCAAGGTAATTGGATGAAATGGATCTCTTGGGAACACCTAGTAAGCAAGAGATATGTTGTTGAAGAAAAAGAGATGAAATTTATCCAAGTTAGTAGAGGTGCCTGAGGCCTCACTAAAGTACAAAAGGTTGGAATTAATTTTCATGGATTCATGCACAGATGGGGTTCCCATTAACAAGGTTCCATCCAAACAATGGTTGTTGGACACTATCAATTGCAGACCATGCAATGATAGGCCTTGCAGAGAGCCATATGCAATAGAGGATGTATTGTAATGACCCAAAACTTCTGCCATGATGACCAAGAGGAAGGGGGAGAGTGGATCTCCTTGGTGAATTACTCTGGAGGGGAAATAAAACTTGGGTGACACATCATTTAAAAGAATGGATAATAAATTTGAGGAGGTTAGGTTAAGTATCCAATTGATCCAATCATTGCTAAAACCAAAATCCAAGAGAAGAGATTCCATATACTACCAACTGAGGCGATCAAAATCCTTTGAAATATCAAGCTTGATAAGAATACCTGGAACTCTAATAAACTTGAGTGAATGAAGCACCTCATGTACCAATATGAATTTTTCCATTATTTGGTGCCCCTCAACATAGCCTAAATTATCCTTAGAGATGATGAAGGGAAGAATAGGCTTGAGGCGGAAATCACTTTAGTGATGATTTTGTAGACCACATTACATAACGCAATTGGACTGAACTATTGGGGTTGGGTGACCTATTCCTCCTTGGGAATGAGAGTAAGAAAGGTGGCATTGAGAGCTGAGAGCACCTCTCCCAAAGTGCAGGATTTCTCTACAAGTTTCCAAACAACCTCCCTAACCATCTGCCAATAGTGGTGGAAGAAATCTGTTGTAAAACCATCTAGTCCTGGATATTTAATTTCTGTTATGGACTGGTCCACCTCTGAAATTGTGATAGGCTTCATGAGTGTATAATTTTTCTCCTCACTGATGAGAGTGGGGATGTGCCTAGTCACCTTGTTTATAACTGGTGTTTGTTCAGGGATTGGTTTACATAGAGTATTTCTATATAAATTGATGAGTTCTATCTCAATCCCTTCATGATCCATAATTGGTTTCTCTTGATCATCTTCTAATTTGGTGATCTGATTAATATATTGTATGTGGACCATGGAATGGTGGAATAATTTAGTATCATTTTCCCCTTTCTTAAGCCATTATACCCTGATTTTCTATCTCCATAGGATTTATTCTTTCTTATATATTTCCTATAACTATTGTTTGAGCAACTCCTCCTTAGTGTGCAAGGAATATGACTGGTCTTATGTGATGGAATCTTTTTGGATTTCCTCCAAGCATTGTTCTAAGGATCTCTAAGCCTAAAATATGTTGCCAATTTTTTTTTTATTCCACTCCCAAAGTTGTTGCTTGAAGTTATTTAACCTTTTTTGAAACCTGTACATCAATGTACCATGTGAGATAGTTTCATTTTCCCACCAGGTGTTTGAGAGATTCGAGAAGTCAGAATGGTTCAACCAAAATTTCTCAAATAAGAAGGGATTGTATTTGGGAGTGGTGATCATGTCAATCCAGAGTTGAATTTCCCAGTGGTCTGAACCTGACTTGTGGATAATGTTTTCTTGAATTAAGGTTCCATCCAACACCAGGGTTTTTGATATGAGGAAGCCATCCAGTCGACAAGCTACCTATTGAGCACCAGAGATCTTGTTAGACCATGTCAAGGTGTCCTTCCTAGTTTCAATGTAAATCAAATGTATATCCTCGATCATGCTCTGTAGATTGGCATTTTCCTTGTTGAGTCTTCTTGTACCTCCTCTCTTTTCTTCCAATGTGAGGATAATGTTTTTTTTTTGTTTGCTAGTTTGTCTGTGACCCACGGTACTAGCCTTTGGCTTGAAAAACTATGAATCAGGGGGTATCTAAGCTGTCAAAATAACCCAGGGACTACACCTGGCCTGATCCACACCAACCCTTAACATGGATGGATTTTTTGTCCCCACAGGTTTCGAACCAGTGACTTAACATCATAGAGTGCCTTAAAAACACACTTTGTCACCGATTTTCCTACACCTCGGGAAAATGTGAGGATGATGTTAAAATTTCCACCTAGGATCCATTTTTGAGGTCCCACCAATCTGCCTAGATCTGAGAGGATTTTCAAGAAATATTCCTTTTATTGATTTTTTTGGGGTCTGTATGCATTTGTCAGTATCCATTCCTTACTTCATCCAATGGCTCTATAATGGGATTAAAGCATCCAAGTTGTAGAGGAATGTTTTTCTAAAATGACCATCGCAGGGTTCCATAGAATGGAAATTCCCCTTGTCTCCCTATTAGAGTCATTTAAAAAAAAAAAAATTTCCTCCAACATCGTTTGAATGCATCATCAATGGTGTCTCTTGCACATTTTATTTCCTAAAGTAAAATGATGTCCAAATCTTCTGCCATTATACAATTTCAAAGAACCCTCAGTTTGGTTCCTCCATTTAGGCCTATGATATTCTAAGAAAGGATTTTCATGATGATAGAGGAGGGGGAGGAGAGAAGAAAGCTTCAATGAGTATTTGGATATGGAGCGAATTAATCATGAAACTTTATACTTCTCTAATCATTTGTTGTGTTGATTTGTGTCCCCGTCACTTTCCTTCCATTGACTCTCTTCTGGCCTCTTGGATCTGATCCGATACCCAATCGTGAGGTAGCATATTGTTCGTGCTCGAATCGTCGCCTGGTGAGCAAGAATTGGAGCACTAGCATGCCCTGTTGGGCTCAGCAGGGCAGAACAGGTTTGTTGTAAATCAAAATGGGTTAACATAGAATAGAAAACCAAACGAAATAAAATCTACCTAAGAACTGAAAAGCAAATAACATTACAACCATAAACAAAACTTCAAACGTGAGACAAAGGAGTTCCC
>SNQJ01S0037032.1:71831-85502 GCA_010110895.2 Picea sitchensis
ATGTAGGTTGAAGAAGAGCTTGTATGGCCTAAAGCAATCTCCAAGGTAGTGGTATTTGAAGTTTGACAGGTTTATGACAGAACAGGGTTATAGTAGATGTCATTCTGATCATTGTGTTTATTTCAAAAAGATAGAAAATGGAAGCTATAATATCTTGCTATTATATGTAGATGAAATGCTTGTTGTAGGGTCTAATATGTAGGATATAAATGTGCTCAAGAAAAAATTAGCTAATTCATTTGCGATGAAGGATTTGGGTGCTGCAAAGAAAATCCTTCGTATGAGAATAACAAGAGATAGGAAAAATTGCAAATTGACATTGTCTCAGGGTGAGTACATAGAGAAGGTGTTGGAGAGGTTTAGAATGCAGAATGCAAAACCAATTAGTACACCTTTAGCCAACCATTTCAAATTAACTAAGGAAATGTGTCCCAATACATGGGAGGAGACAGAATACATGTCCAGGGTCCCTTATTCATCAACAGTTGACATATTGATGTATTCAATGGTTTGCACAAGACCAGATATTGCACATGCAGTGGGATTTGAGAGAAGGTATCTGAAAAATCCAGGTAAAGAACATTGGGAGGCAGTAAAGTGGATTCTCAGGTATTTGAGAGGTATTACTACTCATGCATTATGTTTTGGAGGTTCAAACACTTTTCTACAGGGATATGTTGATTCAGATATGGCAGGTGATAAAGATAGCAAGAGGAGCACCACAGGGTATTTTTTTACTATAGGTGGAACAACAATAAGTTGGATTTCGAAACTGCAAAAGGTTGTTTCACTTTGAACAACAGAGGCAGAGTATGTTGCTGCTATAGAGGCTAGTAAAGAGATGATTTGGTTACAGAGGTTTATGGAATAATTGGGAAAGAAGCAGGAGAATAGCAGGTTGTACTATAACAGTGAGAGTGCCATTCATATTGCAAATAACTCAGCCTTCCATTCAAAGACTAAGAATATACAGTTGAGGTACCACTTCATACGATCCACCTTGGAAGAAGGACATTTGAAGTTGGAAAAGATACACACTAGCTAGAATCCTGCACATATGTTAACAAAGGGAGTAACTAGGGATAAACTGAGTTCCTGCTCAGTTTCAGTTGGTCTTCAAGAATGAATATGAAGATGAGCAATTTTCCAGGTCCAAGAAGCTTCATAGTCCAACAAATACAACAACAGTGGAGTTGTTGAGATCAGCCTCCAAGTGGCAGATTGTTGGTTGTGGAGCCTGATTATCTTCCAGATTCAGAGGTCTTTGTTTTATCCATGTTTATACCCCATGAAGACTTTACAACCCAGAAGAATGTAAATTCTTCCACGTGGGGGAGTGCAGAGGGGGGTTACCCCCTCTGCGGGGTCCGAGGGCAATTGAGCCCCTAGCCCCCAAAGGAAAAATTTCCTTGTAAAAGTATATTGTAATTCCATTTTAAATCTGGACCTATCATTATAAGGTCGTAGATCTAATGGTAGAAATTATGTTAGGGTTTTTTTCCATAGAAGGAAAACCTTTTTTATGAGGGAAATGTATTGAGGCTATGTATTATGGCAAATATTGTATTCTGAAATAGGAAACTGTGAGAGAAAGAAGAGGAAGTTACAACAGGTTTGTTGTAGGTTGTATCCCTTCATTTGCTGGATAATAATAAAGGAAGGACCTGAAAATTTCTTTGGTGGACGTAGCCCACACTGGGTGAACCACGTAAATATGTGTCTCTATTATATTTTGTATCTTATGTGTTTTGTTTCCGCATTTGTTTTATTTTATTGCTCCATGGTCCTATTTTTCTAACATCTCATAATCAAATGAAGGAGTTCCTTCAAAAACTCATGAATATGGTTCACTTCATCACATTAGTTAATCCATAAGGCCATTGGCTTGAGGAAGAGACAAATAATAGTGGTGGGGGGCTGTTAGCACCCAACGTTTTTGGATAAGGATTGTTTGCATGCACAAACATAGTTTTTTGCATGCTCTAGAATTTGTGTAAGGGATGGCATCAAGAGTGCACGCCAGTACGATTTCTACTATAAACAGTAGAGATCAAGGAGACATTGCATGCACGCCTGAATCAAGAAAAGGATCTTTGGGAGATCTTGTTGAATGATTAATTCGGGCAGCATGAGATATCATGGAGAAGTTAAGGGATGAGCTGGAAAGTTAGTTAAGACTTCCATGACTCCAAAGAGGCTATGTGGACTACATGCAGGTCTTAGAAGCATGTTGAAATGGTTGTTAGCCAAGTGAGTGGAGTAAAACTAAAAGTGATAGAGAACCATAGTAGAAAAGGAAACATAAATGGAATGACTAAGAAACCTTGGGATTTAGTTAATTGTTGATGGTTTTTATTGCTATCGTTGTGGTTGTTCATTCAATGGGTTCACTCTAAGATCATGTTTTTTAAGGATTCTGGTTGTGATTATGGTTTTTGTAATACATGTAGAGTCTGAGAGAAAGTGCATGGCACCTTGTAATGAACTACTGTGAGAATGTATGAGAGAACATGGTGTTGTTTCTAATAATTGATGAGTCTCTTAGTCTATGTTTGTGACTGGTTGAATGAATATAATAAAAGTTGTAGTGATTCATGTCCTTTGATGTGTTGATTATGTGTCCAATGAATGTGTGTGTTACTATTACATGTTTTTATTATTTAAGAGTAATGCAATGGAATGTATGAATTTCAAATCAAATGGATCCCCTGTGTAACTAACCCATCATCACCGACACAAGACCAGATGGTCTCTATGATTCTCATGGAGTCTCAAGTGAGACCTTCTTCAGTATTTGACTAAGGATTGATATGTTGATGCCTTTAGGATTTGTTGGTAAACTCTGAACAAACCCTGGGTCATGAACCCCCTAGTGTTTAGAATGATGTGTGCAAGAAATACAACATATGGTATCAAAGAAGGTTCATTAGAGACCTTGAAGATGTTTCCATGGCCAAATCCTTGAAGAGGAAGAAACTATAAGAGTTGAGAGACTTCAATAGAAAAATACAAGAAGAAAGTCAATATTGGATGGAAAGAGAATATGAGATAGAAAAAGAGCTTCCCAAGCACTATGACTCATTCATCACCACGAGGAAAGAATTAGACATGAGAAGATTGTATATCTTGTAGTTGGGGGAGAAATTTACTAAGATGAATAATTGGAAAGTGGAGTGGTTCACCGAAGTCATTGCTAAGCTATACTAGATTTGGAAATGAAGGAAGAGGCATTGAAGAGGATATATGAAGTTTTCCAAGATACTAAGTAAGACCCTTTTTTTCCACTATGGAATTTGAACACATGATGGAGACAAGCTTGATAAACTCACATTCCAAAGAGAGATTTGGTGACTTTGAAAAGCACACTAGAGGCATCAATTTCAATGTCATGAGGCAAATGGGATATTATGGACAAGGGATAGGGAAGGAAGGCCAATGGATTATGATCCCCATTGTATCTCAATAGAGGCCAAGGCATGAAGGCCTAGGATTCAATGGATAAGAAGCCAACATAAGTGTAGCTAAAACCACCTTCATCAAGGAAAGATGAATAAGAAAAGAAGCCATTCCATGGGGGGAAAGGTAACTGGAAAAGGAGTGTGCCATAAGCCACTCAAATATACTTTTAGAGGCTTGGAATAGGGTAGTTAAGAGATAATTCATCCATCAAGATCCACTCCAACTCTTTGGGGACCAAACAACCAAGTTGGCAAGCATCATCATAAACTGAGAAGGTATGACATAGTTTGTTTCTATTACAAGAAAATGGGTCATAAAGCTAGAAATTGTTGGCACTCTAGAAGGCCAAGTAGCCCATGCAGGAACTATTTCCAGTGCTACAGATTGACTATACATTTGGAGTCCAAATGTTGGAGGCTTCACCTCAAAACCCATTAGAAGAATCGAACAATTGAAAAACCAAGAAGAAATCTTGTAGAGTTAAGGTCAAGGAGAAATACAAGCTTCTTGGACTTTCATACCAAGCTATAAGACCAAGTATCCCATGGAATTTCTTGGTACTCTAAAAGACCAAGTATCCCATTCAGGAACTATTGTCAGTACTCTATATTGATTGGACATTGGGAGGCCAAATGTTGGAGGCTTCACCCTGAAGTCCATCCCAAGAAATGAAAAAACAAGAAGAAATCTTGTAGAGTCAAGATCAATAGAAAATATGAGCTTCTTAGACTTTCATGCCTAGGACCAACAATTTTCCAATTATCTATTACAACAAAAAATTCCATCTCCAACCACTAGTACATTTGGCACAATTTTTTATGATGTTCCGATGAATAAACACCAAAATTCCGACAAACTTGATTCCATATGTTCATTGAATCCTTTGTGTCACACCATTGATGACATTATCCATTCATCGTGCATTCAAAGTAGAAAACTATCACATGGAAACTGTGGAGATATTTAATCTACCAAAATTGTGTTGCAACAACGAAGATCATACATAGATATCAAACATTCGATGAAAAATAATTCCACATGTCATTTTCTAGGACATTTTCATTCTCTAGGTATTCATCACAATAATGATGTCATATCTCGTTAGTGTGATGATATTGTGCATAAAGATCATTGGAGGATTGGAAAACACACCATAGAAATTGCAACCTTATGGAAGGACACATCCATTAGAGACACAATGATAGGGAAGGCACAGTCCATCAATGGTCCAACAATATGGAACAGTAAGTTTGTTGGAGTGGAAATTCTAGGGAGGGAAAATTTCATCAACACTATAATGAGTAGGGGAGAACATTCCGTCAGAATACTGACAGAGCATCGACATGCTGAGGGAATTTGTCATCGGAGAATCGACATGAATTTTTTGTTGGATACTTGACAATGAGCATCAGTGTCAAAGTTTTGACGGGTGCAAAATAAAGTTAAAAAAAATCAATTTGATGTTGTACACTAAAATCCATGCTTATGAAGCATTCGACATGGGGAGCAAGTGGATGTCTTAGACTAAGAAGTCGAAGAGGTTGGGAGAGATGTATATTACATTGTTCTTGATATATGATGATATAGATGATTATGATTAGGGTTTATATTCTTTCATAAATCCCTAATTCAATCGTGTTAGAGCATCCACATCTAAAAATTCACACTCGCACATAAGTAGTACATGTTTTTCTATTAAAACATAATTTCTGCCCTAGTGCAAAATGCACACCAAGCTAAATAAAAATGCACACCCAGGTATTAACACACCTAAAATTTGAGTGATTCAAGTTGATCAGGGTGTATTAGATAATTTTACATTTGTCTACGTATTTATATTTTCATTTGCAAACATGAAAGTGGTTACTGTGTAAAAGAGGCAAAATCTTCCTTGTAAATTGAGAGACCAAAATAGTAGAAAGTGACCTAATGGAAATGCATGCCCATGCTTCTGTATACCTCCAAATTTAGTGATATAAGTTTTGGGGTGAATTTAATAACATTATTATTCTATATATATCATCTGGAGTGCATTTTCAAATGAATAAGGACTTATACCTTGAACCAAGATTCAAGACTTTTTGTAAAATGGAGGGTAAACCATCTTACTTTAAAATGCACGCCTCAGACCCATATGACCTCCAAATTGAGTGGTTAACATTGTGGAGTATGTGTTTTATCATTTTACATTTGTTCATACCTCTAGTTGTGAATTTGTAAACCAAAAACCCTCTACTATGCATAAAGGCTAAAATGTAATACCCCGATTTTGAGTCCCCAAATTAATAATGTATTTTGTACATATGATACTTAGGCTGGTGAGATGGTATGTTTAGGTTAGAGTGCCTATATATTTGAAAGGATGGAGTTCCTATAAAAAGGTAATACTTTGAATATATATTAATAAAATACATCGTTGGCTACAATCGAGAGAAATGATCACGACTAGGGTTTTGATGTTTGTAGAGATCTAGATCTGCAACTTACCCTGAGTGATTTTCAACAGAAGTTGGTCGTGACTGTGGGGTCATGGAGGATTAAGGAAACTCACAGATATAGGGAAGGGTGTGAAAACACCCTAATAAAACAATGTGTTGGCTACAAACGCGTCAGGGGCCAGGAGTAAGTGGTCATCATTTAAGTCGTTGTCCCATCTCAGAGAGAATATTTTGCAAGATGAGAAACAATTCGACAAAGACATGGATGCGGAAGTGGAAACCTCTCATATAAAAGTGAATAAAATATGGGATCTCAGGAAATTCATTCCAAAAACAACTACCACTCCAAGTTATGTAATCAATTCAGCAAGAGTGGGAGAGAATACTCAATTTATGAAGGGACACGCTTTGATAGGAAACTGTTTGGGCCTATGGCCCTCTGAATGCGATCTCATGAACTAGATAAAAACATGGTGGAATCCCAAGGGTGACTATGAACTTAAAATAAGATTGAAGGTATTTTTCACAATTATCTTCTTCAATCTTGAGGACAAGGATCATGTCTTCGAAAATGGCCTATATTTTTTCAACTCAACAAGGTTATATCTCAGATTCTGGATAGATAGCTTCAGTCCATAAAAATAGGATTTTTCCTTTCTTCTAGTATGGATCCACCTCTATTCCCTCCCATGGGAATTTTGGTTGGAATAAATCCTCATCGGCATAGGCAATACCCTAGGACTATATGTTAGATCCTCAAAGGATACCCTTCATAGGAAATACACCTCTTATGCTCAAATCTACATATATATGAATGTCTCAAAGGCCCTTCCAGGATCCTTAACCCTGGAATACCAGGATGAGGAATGGGTCTAGACCATATATTATGATCACATACCTTTCCGCGACACAAAATTCTATGAGCGTTGACATTTATTCAGATATTTCCCCTTAAATATCCCAGCATGTCCAACTAAGGAGGTGATCCAAATGGATCTTGAAAGGCTCAAAAAGAAAATTTCTCAAATACTCAAGAAAATGACATTATCGTGAAGTTCTCATTGCAATATTTCTAGTGGTGCAAATGGATCGAAAAACAGAGTCTGTATGAAAACATTATCGTAATATGAAGTTTGGGTCAAACATGTAAAAAGTCAATTTGTCAAGGGACATGTGGCATCTTCAGCATGTGACACGTTGAAGCTTCTAAATTTGACAAGTGGAAGGCATCAGGTGATTACATGTGGTGTCACTAGGTCATGACAAGTGGCAAGGGTTCATGATGACAAGTGTCAAAGTTTTGATAGTCCATGTGGAAAAATATTGGCCAACCATGGGATAACACATGGTCCAATCATAGGGTGACACATATCACCATGGTCGAGGCCTTAAAAAGGTAAAATTTATATTGTTGGACTCCATTGGATTCGATCCCATGACCTACCTCTTCAAATGACTTAAGCACGATGAGCTAGCCACAAAGGGAGAATTATTACTTTAGAGAAAAAACCCACTTTTCATAAATTTAAAGTTAAGCACCTTTTCCAGCTAAGGGAGGTGTTCCCATTAGCACTAGACCACATGGCCCTTGTATGACCAAAAAAGGGAGGTGCGCACCCTAATTTTCAACTTAAGCATATTTTTTGCCAAATTTTGGGTTTTGACCTTATCTTAGTCGATTTTTAATGATTTTTGAGGATTTGTGGCCCTCTGAAGGGGATCTGAGCCCAATATAAGGCCAAAATGTTGGGGGGAAGTTGGATTTTGACCCCCAGCTCATAATGTATATAAAATGGAGTTTGATGTCCACACAAGTTCATAACATGAGAAATGTTGTAGAATTGTGAATCCAAAGACATTTTTATGCAGGGAAGCCATTGAGGAGAGGAACTTTGTGGGATAATTTCGGGAGCTTCGCTCAATCATTTTTAGTTTTGTCAATTGTGTTGGGTTCTTGAGGTATATAAGAACACAAAAATATTAGTTTGTAATTCATTTGACACATTTATGATGTAATTTTTAAGATTTTAAGAGAAATAAGAAAGCCTCACCCACTGAGACAAAGGCACGAAGATGTAGGCGATATTGCCAAACTCCGTTAACAACTTTTTTGTTATGGTTTGTTGATTATTTGTTATTACTTTCATATATGCATATCTTATTATGGATTCCATGTTATATCATTAATTTCTTCCTCTTTCTTCAATTCTTAAATGGTTAATGAACTCATGTTTTAAAACTTAACCATAGTCTTAAAAGATAATTTTTGGATCAAGTGGTATCAAAGCTAGTTGACGGTTGGTTTTTGAGTTTGCATGATTACCAGGGAAAAGATGAATTGTGGTGAAGGCAAGCTTGTCAAAGAGAATCCTCATATTGGAATGAGAAAGAGAACTTCTCAAAGTGAGAAGATGGCATCCGAAGTGGGACTTTCTCAGATCGAGATAGAGTTTCAAAATATTTTATTCGCCATTTCAGAGATGGTAAAGGTTTTATATGATCATTACTTGGAGCAAAAGAGACCGATTCTATGTGAATCTTCAAAAATCAAAAATGAATAAGGAGAGGATCCTCCTAAAAATCCCCATTCACCTCCTTCTTCTCCATCAACTTCTTCTTCTTCAAGTACAGGTTCCAAATTCACCACAAGAAAACATTCCCATAAACATAAACATGATATGTCTTTACTTAAGCTTGATGTGAAGTTTTAATTACCCATGTATGATGGTGAAGTAAATGCAGAGAGGCTTGATAACTGGGTTAGACAGAGGGAATTTTATTCCAGTGTGCAACAAATCAAAGATGAGGAAACTAAAATCAAATTGACATCACTTTGACTTGCGGGCACAACACTCATCCGGTGGCAAAGAAAGTTGCAAAATGGCACACAACAAGTGGGTAATGTGTTTCCATTATGGCAAGTTTTTGTTTCTGCACTTAAAAACCAATTTTATCCTTTGGGTTATAAAGACAAGACTTTAATTGAATGGAAAGGTCTTAAATTAAGAAAGGGACAAACATTGCAAGAATACATAGATGAATTTTGTAAGATGGCATTAATGTTAGACATTCCATTACATACCCAAGAAACTCTTATGAAGTATATATGAGGTTTACCTGCACATATTTGTAACATTGTATTTATGTTTGTACCTACTAATCTTGATGAGGTTTATTTTCAAGAAACATACATTGAGGGAGGGAAAACATGATTTGGTGTACCAAGGGAATCGTCTTCAAGAAAAGAGGACAAAAGGAAGGTGAATGGAAGGAAAGAAAATTCAGTGACAAGAATGGAAGAGAAGCTCTCTTGCAAGCATTGCAAGAAAGAAGGGGATGATGATGACCATTGATGGAAATTGAATCCAAAGAATAGACCATAATGGTTCAAAGAGAGAAAAGGGAGGCAAACAACTGCAACAACAACACAACCAACATACTTGGGATCAGATTCAGATGATGAGTTTAAAATCATAGCAGTTGGTTTGACACGTAAAATTGGTGATGGATATGATTCTAGATGCAAGTTGTTTCACATAAGGGTGATAATGAAACATACTAAGATAGATACACTGATAGATAGTGGATCTCAATCTAACCTGATTTTAGAAGAAGTGGTTAAACAATTGGGATTAAACACTAAAATGAATCATAAACCTTAATCAATTAAATGGATAAGAAACAATCATAAATTGAACATAACAAAGAAATGCACTTTAAAGTTTGCAATTTCATTAAAGTTTGTGGATGAGGTAACGTGTGATGTGGTGCCACTCAATGAATGTGGAATGGTCTTAGGAAGCCCTTATTTGTATGATCGTAAAGAAATCTTCTACAAGGAACAAAATCAATATCACTTAATCAAAGAAGACAATGAATATGTTTTACATGCTCATCACTTAAAAGCAAATCAATCTCTTCAAACAATGGAACAATTAAGGAAGGCAGCTCATGCAAGAAACACACCTATAATTGTGCCAAATCAAGCAATTGATCTTAAGCATGAACATGAGATGATTGTAGAATGGAAGCTCAATCATACTTTCCTTCAAGATAAGCTAATGTCGTGCAAGTACTATAAACATATTAGCTCGTTTGCAGTCATATTTATGATGTTATCATTGCTAATGTTTTCAACATGGATGGTAGTGGTTTCAGTAAGATGTGAAAGAGTACAAGTGGCTAACAATATGTTGTCAGTTTTCATTATTGTTTTGCAACTGATCTTGATGAGCCAGGTAGACATGACAGAGTTTAAAGACAAAGAACAAGTGGGGTGGCCTATCTCGCACTTGATGATTGGTTAATATCCTTTTGGAGGACCATAAGATCTTAGTGGGGAGGTGTGATCCAAATGGATCTTGAAAGGATCAAAAATAAAATTTCTCAAATTCTCAATAAAATGAAATTATCACAAATTTCTCATCGCAATATTTTTAGTGGTGCAAACGGATCGAAAAACGGAGTCCGTATGCAAAAGTTATCGGAATCTGAAGTTTGGGTCAAACAGGTAAAAAGTCAATTGGTCAAGGGACATGTGGCATCTTCAACATGTGACACGTGGAGGCTTCTAAATTTGCAAATTGGAATCCATCAGGTGATGACATGTGGTATCACTAGGTCATAACAAGTGACAAGGGTTCCTGATGGCAAGTGTCAAAGTTTTGATAGTCCATGTGGCAAAAGATTTGCCAACCATGGGTTGACACATGGTCCAATCCAAGGGTGACACATATCACCATGGTCAAGGCCTTAAAAAGGTCATATTTATATTGTTGGAATCCATGGGATTCGATCCCATGACCTGCCTCTTCAAATGACTTGAGCACTATGAGCTAGCCACAAAGACTGAATTACTACTTTAGAGAAAAAACCCACTTTTCATAAATTTAAACTTAAGCACGCTTTCCAGCTAAGGGAGGTGCACCCCTTAGCACTAGGCCACATGGCCATCATATGACCATAGAAGGGGGGCGTGTTCTCTAACTGGGGGCTTAAGCATATTTTTTGCCAAATTTTGGGTTTTGACCTTATTTTAGTGGATTTTTAGCTGATTTTTAGTGATTTTTGAGGAGTTTTGGTCCTCTGAAGGGAATCTGAGCCCAATCTAAGGCCAAAACGTTGGGGGAAAGTTGGATTTCCACACCCATCTCAGAATATATATAAACCAAAGTTTTTTTATAGTCCACACAAGTTCAGAACATGAGAAATGTTGTAGAATTGTGAAGCCAAAGACATTTTTATGTAGGGAAGCCATTAACGAGAAGAACTTTGTGGGCCAATTTCGGGAGCTTCACTCAACCGTTTTCAGTTCCGTCAGTTGTGTTGGGTTCTTGAGGTCTAGAAGAACACATCTAGACAAATTTTTAATCCATTTGACATCTTTATGATGTACTTTTGAAGCTTTGAAGATAAATAAGAAAGCCTCACCCACTGAGACAAAGGTTCAGAGACGTAGGCGATATTGCCAAACTCCATTAACAACTTTGTTGTTATGGTTTTCTGGTCCTTTGTGCTTACTTTCATATCTTCATATCTTATTATGGCTTCCATGTTATATCATTAATTGCTTCCTCTTTCTTCAATTCCTAAACGGTTAATGAACTCATGTTTTAAAACTTAACCATAGCCTGAAAACATCATTTTTGGATGAGGAGGAGAAGCTGAAAGATGGATTCACCCAAGTATCAAGCCTAAGTAAGCCCAACCCTAGGGAAAAAATCCAAGGAATGGGAAACAAATCCTCCACCAACAATTCCTTTGAATTTTTAAACCAGCTACTGGAATTGCAAGAGTTTGAAATCCCTCACCAGCATGAGAACTAAAGTAACAACAAAGGTAAATCAAAGCTAATTCAAGATATAGTTTTAGAGAATATAGTGTTGCCTATATCCCCAAAACAAATGGAAAAATTCCAATACACAAAAGAGAATGGATATATGGATATGAATCTTGATGAAAGGGACCTGGCTGAAATAGTGTAATACCCCTAGGTTGAACCCCAAATTGTAAATGTAAATGTAAAAAGGCTTATAAGGTAGTGAGCTATTTTATATCATTTTTCATGCACCTTCCATTGTATAGTTCCTAAGTGTACTGCACACTAAAATGATGAAGTGCACACATTCCAGGATACCGTGCACACCAAAGTTAAGTGCACGCAATTTTGAGGCCAAGGAGCCTTTGTGGATATGTTGTGTTTTATAGGATGGTGAGCCATTTATTATAAACTAGGAGGATTATGTGTTGAATTAGGCTAGAGAGCCTAGATACTAAAGGCCAGTGAGCCTATTTTGGTATATGTTTGATAATTAATATAATACATTGTTGTGTGTAGACAGACCATGATAAAAGAGTATGGGGGACTAAACTCCACTAGTTAGGGAAAGTGGGGGTGGGTAAAAGTTAAGGATAAGGGGCTAAGCTAGGGAGCTTAAGCCAAAAAATAATATTATATTAATATTCCTTAAAGTATAAAGTATGGATAATTATTTTATCCTAAGTTCTAAGGATGGGCACATGTGGGAAAAAGTAGCTCTCAACATGACATGTTTCAAGTTGGGAACATGCATACATATAGCTTGGACTTAGGTCATTTTCCCAGGATTCATTCATTCATTCCATCATCATTCACTCACTCATTCAGTTGTATTTTTGTACCTTCCTATACCTGTAACTGTACCCTTACCTATACCTATACCTGCACCTGGTTATCTTGGGATTTGGACCGAAGAGGCGGGTTTTCAGGCCCGTGGGATACTGAAGAGGTGGGGTGTCAGGCCCATGGGATATTGAAGAGGCAGGTTGTTAGGCCCATGATCCATTTCTTTCTAGGTGAGAGAATTGTCGGGAATTCATTTCCCGACGGTGCCAAACTGCAGCTACAGGGCTCTCAGACTTCGTGTCCGGCGTGTTGTTGAAGCCCGAATCCCTGGAAGGGAAGTGGGGTAGCCGAAGGATTATTGAGCAGAGAAGGGGCACACTTACTGGGGTGGGATAGGCATGTGGGGAATGAGGGATTGTAGGCTATTAGTTTGAGTTGGCACCTATGAGAGATGTTTTCTTGTTGTCTGAGATACATCAGCCTAGTTAGGAATCCCTTTACCCAAGTAGAGCTTAGTCCCAGCTCAAGGGTTACCCACTACTGAGAGTGGTGAGAAACGTGGTCTAAGTCTGGGAGGTCCATGGAAGGTCTGCACACAGTTGGTGATATTATTACCAAGATAAGTGTCCATTGTGTGTTAAATTACATGTTGCATCATTATTTATGTGTTTATTTTTATGGGTTTTCCCTATGTGTGGTTTATACCTGTCTTTATATTTATGGGTATTTCCTATCTATGATGCAGGTATATGTTATTGTTATTTCTATATGAATCTATGCATTTACAAAATGCATTTTTCTATTTTGAGTTATATATATATAAAGTTCTGCAAGAATTTATGTGTGTATGTTTTAATTTGCATATAGTTTGAAATTTTTTATGTGGCATAGCCTAGTTGGATGTTGGGGATGTTACACATAGACCTTGAGAAGTTGTATGAAGATTAAAACAGAAAATAACTGTAATATATTCCCCTAGATAAACTCTACAAGTTCCACAAAGTCTACATAGAGTCAACAACATATGTGTTATCACTGAAATTTCGTCTGCACATGGCGACAAGAACTCCACATCATCTGCACATAGCGACAAGAACTCTACATCATCAAAACAGCAATGAAGTCATTCATGGCACTATTCACAGCATTCCAGAAGGGTCAAAAACTATA
>SNQJ01S0037033.1:0-13695 GCA_010110895.2 Picea sitchensis
ACAAGTATTTGTGGTATTGAGTTTTATTGAACATATATTGTTAATAAATTAAGTATTTGTTTGAATAGTCAAACTAAAGAGTTACAAATGTAGTAGCACAAAACTCTCGAAGAGCCAAAAGCTTTAAGTAGCTAAAGAGTCTCTTTGGAAGTGGAAGAGTCCCTTTTGGTACATGAAGGGTTGGAGAATTAGAAGACCATGGGCCATAGGCTTGGGTTATAAATAGAACCTTGCTCCTCAAAGCAAAGGGTTTTACTTATTTATTCATTGTAAGCTATGTTTTTGGAGAAGTGAGGCACATGTTAGTAATGGTAAATAAAAGCTAAGGCATTGTCAATATAATAGTAGACTATTCACTTTATGGATGTGTCTTATGCATCTTGTAAGCTTATGTAGTTGTATCAAGTGATATATTCTCAAATGCAATTGCATTGCCTTATTGTATTTTATATTGTTAACTTTGGTACGAAAACAAGGAGCTTGATTGTGGCAATGAAATATTTCTCAATACACTAAATCTCTAATCAAGCATGAACTTTAGTTGTGGACTATTCTCTCTTCCATTTTATGTTTAATCATGTTTCATTTCCATCATGGTTGTGTGATAGTGAAAGTTTCCAAGTCATTTTAACTATTTCACTTCCTCACAATTTTTTGATTTATACTAGGCCATTATTGTGGACTATTCTCGTTGTTGTCTTTTATCTATCATGTTGCCCATCACTTTGTTTCTTAGCTCCTAGTATTAGGATTTAGATTATTTTGCATTTGTGTTTTCTGCAATTTCATTCTCCATATTCATTTTTCTTATTAGATTAGAAAGCTTTGTTGAATATCATTTTAACTAGTGTTATTGGAACCGGCTAGTTAGACCGGTTTGGCACCATATTGACCTGGTTCAATGTTTCAAATTGGTTAAGGCTAGTTCTTTACTAAGTCGACCGGTTTTGTACCTAAACTGGCTATTTCCATATGGAACTGGCCTTAAATGACGAAACTAAATGGTTTTGTACAACACTTTACATCACAATTGTCGACCACCAAATCTTTTTTTTTTTTTAAACAAAAAATTACTTAAAGGGAAAGCAAAATACCTAACCCTGGGGCCCTACTAAAACTATTTAAAGAGGTCCCCACCCTCCATTTCACTCACACAATTCTTAGTGAGGTCCACCCCTAGTAATTAATGGTAATATTAAATTCTTAAAGTAAAAGGACATAAAAGGAATATAAAGGAAAATGTCACTTTTTTCTGTCCTTTTACTTAAAATTTTAACATTACCATTAATTGTTTCAGGATGTTTGAGATTGGTTCCAACCTCATTAGACTTCATATGGAGAAAGTAGAATTTTAGATCACATGCAAAATTCAAAAGACTTAATAGTTTTCAGGATTTTATGATTGGTAGGATTACAACGTTTTGACTGGATTCTATCATGTATGAGAGTATAGAACTGGCATTTAATCGAGACCACTAGGCCCTCCATGTACCTTGATGTTGGTGGCATTGATTGTTGAACTCCTCTAACATGACCCTAGTGAAAATGTACCCTTCTCTTAAGCACAATCATTGATTAGGCATGTTAAGATTTTTCTATTTAATTTTAATGCTTAGAGGGCGATATTGATGATAGGGATCACAATATAAGCAAGGATTTTAATGATATGTAGTTATTTGTTGTAGCATATTTTTTTGACTATAGAGGCCATTGAGAGCCTCTTTATTGATGTATTCTGGTTCATAGATGGATTGCAATTGGTGCTATTTTGGTTATATGCACCCTTACTTGCTATATACTTGAGAAACGTTGCATATTTGTGCATAATGGTTTGGATTCATATGGATGCAAATGAATATATATGTTCTTTTTTCAAAATTTGAAAATTTTATGTATGTTTTGGTCGATCAGTTTTCTGGTCTTTTTTTTTATAGTTTTTTTCTAGTTTTGATCTAGTTAAGATTTTTGGGGTTGATCTGTTCGATTATGATAACATTGATTTTAACATATATATGGTAGTATGTAGCACAAGCCAGAGGCTTCACCTTCAAGAGCGAGAGTACTAATTGGGCAATTTAGCCGTGTGAACCTATGTGGTTGATAATGGTCAAAAGCCTTTGTTAATACACACACAACCAATGAAAGAAAAAGTAAAGCCGGGGGAAAGAAGAACAAAAGTTTGATATAGACCTATATGCCTATGTCAGTGTTCGGATTTGGTGACAACGAATTCCTCCAAGGATGGATTTGGATCCTATTTTCCTTCTTTGGTTGCAACTAAATAGACCAAGTTAGAATATGGATAAGATTGCATTTAATAATCAGTTTCTTGTGTAAATGTATATTAATTCATGTAAGCCCATAGAGGCAGATATGATAGAGTCAGAGGATATGGGATGACTTGCAAGTCTGTTGTAATCTCCATGATCTGAATAATAAGAAAACCGATACCTATGCTTAGTGGACGTAGCCCAACGTTTGGGTGAACCACGTGAAATCTCTATGTTTCTTATCTATGTTATTGTTAATTATCATATGTGAATTGTGTTTTCCGCATTTGCAATTCTAACAATTGGTATTAGAGTTGTGTCGGAGATCCATAAGGACCAGATCCGTGGTGCAAGATAGTGAATTATGTAGAAAGTCATCGGTGCTCCCTAGGTAGTGTTAGAGGCGTGCCAACACACTCACACTTATGAAATTGAAATTTTCGTGAAGGCCGCGCACCCAGTTCATGCATCACAGAGCACCGACGCTCCCCCATCCACACTCAAGGAGCGTTAGTTCTCTCCCATCCACACTCAGGGAGCATTGATCTTCAAAGTAGTGCTCCCCCACCCATTGTGAAGGAGCGTCGACCAAGAGAAATAAAACTTCCGTTTTTGTGAGGTATAAACTTTATTTAGTGAACATTTGTTTTATGAAAACAAAAGTTTGGGCATTCAATATATTAATTATTTTATGCCCTTGATCTTATTTTATATAATCACATTTTTGAATTAAAAGATTATATCTCCATTTTTTTTTTAAAGGGAAGCTTCAACTATAAGCAATGATTTGGGCATTAGGAGATTTTGTGCTAATGGCTAAGATGCAGAGTTCGAAGTTTGAAGTTGAAAAGTTTAGTGGTAAAAGAAAATTTGAGCTCTGGAAGCTCAAGATACGAGATTTACTGGTGCAACAAGGGTTGCAAAAAGCATTGGCAGGCAAGCCAAAAAAACCAGCGACTATGACAAATGAGGAATGGGGAGATCTGGATGCAAAAGCTCTTAGTACCATTCGTTTATGTCTGGTGGATGATGTTCTGTTTAATATCGTAGGAGATGATACAACATCAGGCTTATGGAGCAAGTTGGAAAGTCCATATATGACGAAATCCTTGACGAGCAGAATCTACTTGAAGAGACAATTGTACAGTTTGCGGATGAAATAAGGTACAAAAGTTGTTGACCATTTAAATACCTTCAATACCCTTATAGTTCAATTGACTAGTATGGAAGTTAAATTCGAAGATGAAGATAAGGCTATTACACTATTGTGTTTGTTGCCTGAGTCTTGGGATAATCTAGTCACCTATATTAGCTTTAGCTCAATAGATGTTTTAGATTATGACTCTATTGTGGGAGCTTTGTTGGCTAAGGAGGTGAGGAGAAAATCTAGTCAAGAAACCTCAACTTCATAGGTGATGTTGGTCAGAGGTCGAACTAAAGAGAAGAATGAGATAAGTTCTTCTCGATCTAAGTCAAGACGCAGAAAGGGTAAAGCAAAATGTTGGTACTGTGGAAAAACATGACATCTCAAGAAAGATTGTTGGAAAAGAAAGGAATCTGAGGAAAACTCTACGAAGGAAGCAAATTTGGCTATAACAAATTCAAGTATGACTGATGAAGTTTTATCCGTTTCTAGTAATTTACAATATCAAGAAGAATGGAAGTTAGATTTAGGTGCCTCCCACCACATGTGCTCACATAGAAATTAGTTCATTTCTTACCAATTTGTTGATGAGGGTGTAGTGTTTATGGGAAATGGTATTCCCTGTAAAACTGTTGGGGTTGGAAGTATTAGAATCAGGATGTTCAATGGTATTGTTAGGGAATTAACGGATGTTAGATATGTACCTGAGCTTACATCAAATTTGATTTCATTGGGAGTGTTGGATTCTTGTGGATATAAGTATACAGGTCAAGGTGGAGCACTCACATTGTCGAAAGGTAGTTTAGTAGTGATGAAGGAAACAAAGGTTGATAACCTTTATAAGCTAGAAGGGAGTACTGAAATGGCATCTGAAGTGACATGTGTATCTTCTTGTTTATGGCATAAGCATCAAGGTCATAAGAGCAAGAAAGAATTGCAGGTACTGGTAAGCGGTAAATCATTTCCAAACTTAAAATCTTTGTTTCTGAATTCCTGCTTGTTTTATATCTCTGCAAGTTATGATGGTGGTATAAAGGGATGTTGTGTGTGGGATCCTACTTCTCACAAGGTCATCATTGACAGAGATATAGTATGTATGGAACAACCAAAAGGGTTGATTCAAGATCACAACAATAAATTTGTTTGCATGCTAGAAAATTCATTGTATGGCATATCGGTACCCAGGAAAATATACAAGAGGTTTGAAACCTTCATAGTGAGTCAGAATTTTTTAAAGGGTAGGAATGCCTATACATTTTATAGTACATTCATAGTCTTGATGTTATTTGCTGATGATATGCTCGATGTAAGCCGAAGCATGGATAAAACCAGTAAGAAAATGACTCAGGTGGACATGACAATTCAGATGAGGGATCAAGGAGCAACAAAACAAATTATGGGCATAGAAGTACACAGAGATGGTAATGGTAAGTTGTGGTTGGAGTTCAGTATGAACATTGTAAAACCAATTTTTATCCCTCTTGCTTTCCATTATAAGTTTTCTTCAAGCATAGGTCTTGTTTATAAAGAGGAAAATGTTACGTCTCATGTAAGGTCAGTAAGAGGTCTGTTGTATGTGATGAAATGGTTAAGACCAGATGTTTCACAGGTTAATGGTGTTGTCAGATACGCGTCAGATTCAAGTGTTGTAGTGAAATGGGTGCTTCAGTATTTGAGAAGCACAAATGTCACCTATAATGGTTACACTGAGATGGTCTGTGATAATTGTAATGTATGTTTTACAGGTGTCTTGGATAGAAGTAGATATATCACTAAATATGTCTCACAACACAGTTGTGGAAGACATGTTTGAGGTGGAGTGACCCCTCAGGAAACCCAAACTCGTGTAAGTCACACAGGCGAGATCATGAAACCACTTTTATTAGAGAAGCTGCAATGGTGCTTGGCTTCTCTTGGTTTGTAGAAAAGGTGATGAACAAAAGGAATGAGCAAGGTATCAGGTTAATTATTGTCAAGGTGGAGATTTTTGGGATTTGGTGACAACGAATTCCTCCAAGGATGGATTTGGATCCTATTATTCTGCGTTGGTTGCAACTAAATAGACCAAGTTAGAATATGGATAGGATTGCATTTAATAATTAGTTTCTTGTGTAAATGTATATTAATTCATGTAAGCCCATAAAGGCATATACGACAGAGTGAGAGGATATGAGAGAACTTGCAAGTCTACTGTAATCCCCATGATCTGAATAATAAGACAACCGATACCTATGCTTGGTGGACGTAGCCCAACGTTTGGGTGAACCACGTGAAATCTCTATGTTTCTTATTTGTGTGATTGTTAATTATCATATGTGAATTGTGTTTTCTGCATTTGCAATTCTAACTGTTAGTGCCTAGGAAAAATACATAGTATGCAAATTTGGGGACTAGTGGAAGCTTCCTTTATTATCACTATGCCTAAGTACAAAATTGAAAGTATTTGTATTTGTAGAAAGACATACAATCAACCTAGCAGTGAAGACCTTAAACTTATGTGTTGCATTATCAAAAGTTAGTTTTTCATTTGCCTAGATGATGGGTTCTTCCAAAGGTCTCTATCTGAGATTTATTGTATGCATCTTATTATGATTGTGTGCGAGTCATTGAAAATTCTATATGCTCCTAACCTATGTTTGTTAGTGACGATATATAAAATATGACACCTTTTTTCTTAGATTGCATTAGCGAAATCATTCAATGAAAAATCACCCATCTCTTCATCATTCATAATTCATAACCAATGTTGTTGCATGTCAAATAATTACTCCAAGATACATAACCATTATACATAATGCATCTGAAACCAAACAATCAATAAACATTTCAACTGTGCCATCATCAATCAACTATAATGCACCACATTGTTGATTTAGTACTCAACATAAGCTAAAGCAAGACCCATCAAATTATAGAGAAAGGAAGGAAATTCTTCATCTTAGAAATAACACACCAATAGAAGAATATCAAAATGATAGTAGTAAAATTCCATATAGATAAATGAATTAAGGCAATACAAACATATTGAGCAATGAATATACTAGAAAATGATGACTTCTCTTTATAATCACCCAACTCTTCATCATTTACAATTCATAATCAACACCACATCATGTTAAATAATTCCTCTCAAATACAAACCATTACACATAATGCCTCTCAAAGCAAGTAATCAATAAACATTTAAAGTGTGCCACTATTATTCAACTAGAACACTTCACGATGCCAATTTATTTGTCTACACAAGCTAAAGTAAAAATCGCCAAATTATAAACATAAGCTAAATAAAAGCTAAGGCATTGTACTTGCAACCTCAAGGATTAATGAGTTTGAGATTTTGCGCTCGAAAGACTGCGTATTGATAGGATTCGAACTAATATGGGTCTTCAAGGATAATCAAGTGTGTAAAATCAAATAAAAAAGGTGTTGACATAGAGTATTTAAAACAACCTTTAAATTCATATGAGAAGCTAGACATGATTTATATCCCTCATAGTGCCAATTCAACCACCTTGAAGTCTTAACAATACATAATAGAAAATGAATTATGGGATCACAAACTTCCTCTGTTAACAGAAAATGAATGATGGGATCACAAACTTCCTCTGATTAGCAAGCAAATAAATACTTTTATGTATGAACTACTCGAAATTAAGTGTATATATTTGCAAATGGAAAAGATGCAAATATGTATACAAACAAGCAATAGACATTTATAAAAACAACATAAACTATATGGCCTGGTCATGCATTTACAATAATCAACACATGGTCAAACACTTTTTGAATCTATAGCCAATTCAAGTATAACCAAGAGCTTATTTGTAGAAACAAGAAAGCCAAACATATGACTATTGTACTCATAACCTAAAGGATCAACCAACTAGAGATTTCATGCTCAAAAGACAAGCGTCTTAATAGGATTAGAATTGATATGGGTCTTAAAGGATAATCAACCGTGCCAATTAAAAAAAAACACACAATGTTTCCTTAACAACAATTAAAATATGTGTAAGATTCATTGGAGGAGAAAGGCAAAATTGATATCATTGACAACATAATCAATTCAACCTCATTGAAGTATCAACATTGCATAACAAAAAATGATTTATAAACTAATGGAGACACTCAAATTATAAACAACACGTACCTCATTTAAGACCACAAATTTAAAGTTAAATAACATCAATATTCAAAGTCAAACTTTGTTGATTATAAGTTCTACATGTCACTTAGGTTCAAACCTCATTTAAGTATCAAGGTTAAGACATAGGTTTCCAATATAAGAACTAAATCATATGCTGCAACACCAAGGGAAGTAGTCCCGATGTTGCCTAAACAACAAAAATTCAACCATCCTATCAAAAAAATACTTAATGGCATGAGGCACTAAATGGTTAATGGTCTTCAAAGATGCAAACAACCTAGGAGCCATGGCTTGTAGTTTAAGGGAAAAGCAATCCACATATGAGTTTTGAAGTAGTTGACAACAAACTCTTCTTGATTTCAACGTCAATAGATAATTAAAAGCAGAGCTCAGTAGGAAAGGAACATGCAAGGCACAATATATATGCTTGAAGCAATGCATAACATACAATAACCCTATAACACACGTGCACAAAGAAAAACCAATCACTTTTCATCAAAATTTCATCTTCTTCCAACATTCAATATGAGAATAGATTAAAGAGGCAAATGCAAGACTAGAGTTTAGAGCTTGAATTGATAGGACTAAACTTCCGAATGCCCACGATGCATCCATATTATTTACCAATCTTTTAAATCACAAACAATTTACCAATGAACATAAGAGTATGCTAACAATTACACGAAGCCAAACAAACCCTAAATAAAGTAGTCATATATAGAGAACAATGAAGAGTAAAGAGTTATTATATTTCCAAATGAGATCGACCATTGTCACCTTCTCCTCAATCAAATCATTGAGATCATTCAACTACCTGACATCCAAAGAAAGCTTTAGCCTCAAATAAGAAACTTACATTTACCTAGGAATTACGAAGGCCCAACTAACCTACCTCACAAAGAATCTACCTCGCAAACCCACATTTATAGCAAGGATAACCTAACATAAAACCTAAGCACCCCGCAAAAGCATTTTTGGTATCCTTGAAAGGGCCATGCCCGAGGCGAGGATACCAAGAAATTTGACCACATTGAAGAAACTCAAAACCTCAAACTTAGGAAAAATCAAGCTTCCTAATGCCTATGATGCTTCCAACGCTTCTCCACCTCAAAATCCTTTTCCATGCCATGCCTTGGGCTTAGAAACAAGTTTACCAATGGTCATGATTCTTTGAGGGCTTCTCCACCGAGCTCTCAAGCCACAAACAATATTCCAATTAATATAGGACCTTCTTAATAATGGTAAAGAGCAAAACAAACCACAAGAAATGCAATTACAAATTGGCAACAAGGGAGAGAGGACGATGGGTTATGTCATGTCCTCATTTTGTGCATGGAGGCAATGTAAATTAGTGTGTGTAGGGCAAGCACACAACCCTTCAAGCCATGCTACGGACCCCAAAACTAGGCCTTTGCCAAGCTCTCAAACCACACACTGCGTCCCAATTAGCTAAGAAGCATGCTAATAGTGACAATGAGCCAAACAATCCACAAACAATGCAATTACAAATTGAAAACAACCAGTGACTTCATGTCCTATCTTCGTTTAATGCAAGAAAACAATACAAATCGGTGAAAATAAACCACATATATGACCCTTCAACCCTATATACCTCTATAAATGACACATCCATCAAAACTTTAAAACATTATAACATCAACCCACCACCACTCTGAACAATGCTCTTTCAAATCCACTTCCATCATGCCTGCACAGCCAATAAAAAAAAATCCCTGAACTATAACCTAAAAAATACATAAAACACATACTAGCAAAAGGATACAACCTACCAATTACTACGGTCCAATGCAAAAAGCATAGATTAATATATACCAAAATACCTTCACCAAATCAAAATGCAATGAGAATATTAATCCATGGCCCATTACAATAAACGTCCTCACATTTACCACTCAACCACAACGCAACCGATCACATCCGCATTGAGGGCACGGTAATCTGCGCATGGCCCTTGGTTTTATCGGTTTTTCAACGGCATTTGATCCAGTTGGTTCGATTTAGGTCAACATATATTCCGCACTGCGGCACAAGAGTCCTTCGCTTCGTTCATTTACATATTTTTCATCGGCTCTGGTTCGTGACTTTTGCAGCGATCTTATCTAGAAGTAAGTATGTTCAATCTAAACAAGAATTATCTGGTCTGAAACTATTAAGATATATTTATTTTCGTTATAAACCAAAGTTTTGCTCTAGATTTCTGTAGTTCTATGCCCGGCGTAAGAAACTATTGTTTATTGTATTCTCTTACCATGTTCTTTTGATAAAAACCCATGAAGACTTGACATTTTTTCCAAGCCTGGCTGTCATTCTGGGAGGCTTGGAAGCTTTCATTTTGGTCATGCTGGGTTCATCTGGGCAAGCGGCAGAATCTGGAGACATATTTGAATCATCTGTAAACCTTGAGGATCAGCACATTCAGCAAGGGTACAACGAAGGGTTCAAAGACGGACTAGAGTTGGGAAAAGCAGAAGGAAGAGATGTTGGTTTGAAGACCGGTTTTGAGATAGGGGAGGAACTGGGTTTTTACAGGGGCTGTATCGATTTATGGAAAGCTGCATTTGAAGTTGAACCGACTATATTCTCTGCAAGGGTACAGAAGAACCTAAAACAACTTGAGGAATTGGCAGATAAATACCCACTTTTGGATCCAGAAAATGAGTCAGTTCAGGACATTTTGGAATCCATGAGAATAAAATTCCGAGCCATTTGCGCAACATTATCAGTTCATCTTGAATACGAAGGATATCCCAAGAGTAGGGAAGGCACTGAATTTTGAGGGCACAATTTTTTTTCCCTTGCATTAGTTTTGGCAGAGTTACTGATCAAGGCACACATGGAAAGCTTTTCTGCACAGACAAAGAACCATTGCCTTTACAAAGAACCTAATTTGAGCCTAATTAATTCTTGTTATGGATTGGGTAGATTTAGAAACAAATCCTCACGTGGGCACCTGTCCCATGTCGTCAATGTCCGGTGCAATGTACAGCAAGTGAGTCTGAAACAGGTGATCCAGTTTAAACCGACCCCTGTACTTCAGTCCGTTAAAGCGTTTGCTCCTGCAACAATAGCTAATCTTGGACCGGGATTTGACTTTCTNGCAGAGTTACTGATCAAGGCACACATGGAAAGCTTTTCTGCACAGACAAAGAACCATTGCCTTTACAAAGAACCTAATTTGAGCCTAATTAATTCTTGTTATGGATTGGGTAGATTTAGAAACAAATCCTCACGTGGGCACCTATCCCATGTCGTCAATGTCCGGTGCAATGTACAGCAAGTGAGTCTGAAACAGGTGATCCAGTTTGAACCGACCCCTGTACTTCAGTCCGTTAAAGCGTTTGCTCCTGCAACAATAGCTAATCTTGGACCGGGATTTGACTTTCTGGGTTGTGCTGTTGAGGGACTAGGGGATCATGTCAGTGCAGAGGTGAATGAGGATGTGGAGCCTGGCAAGATTTTGATTTCTTTTATCGATGGGGACAATAATCGACTCAGTCTCAATCCAATGAAGAATTGTGCTGGAATCGCAGCCAAAGCAACAATGGAATTGCTGGGAGTTAGGTCGGTGGGCTTGTCACTGGCTCTTCATAAAGGTCTGCCTTTGGGAAGTGGTCTTGGCTCAAGTGCAGCTAGTGCAGCTGCTGCCGCAGTGGCTGTGAATGCTTTGTTTGGAAGTAAATTAACGAAATCAGACCTTGTTTTGGCTGGATTGGAATCGGAAGCTGCAGTTAGTGGTTATCATGCTGATAATGTTGCCCCATCTCTGATGGGTGGTTTTGTTCTTGTGCGGAGCTATAGTCCACTGGACCTTATCCCCCTTCCATTCCCCAGTGAGAAGGAGCTCTTCTTTGTACTTGTAACCCCTGCCTTTGAAGCCCCAACTAAGGAAATGAGAGCAGTTCTGCCCAAAAATATCACTATGAAAGACCACATACAAAACTGTAGCCAGGCAGCAGCTCTTGTGGCAGCCATTCTTCAGGGCGACGCTTGTCTCCTTGGAGCCTCACTGTCATCGGATTCTATAGTTGAACCAAAGAGGGGGCCCCTCATTCCTGGAATGATGGCAGTCAAGGCAGCTGCGCTTGAAACAGGTGCATTTGGGTGCACTATAAGTGGGGCTGGGCCAACTGCTGTAGCAATCACAGACACTGCAGAAAAAGGCAAGGCTATTGCTGTTGCCATGGTGGATATGTTCCAGAAGAAAGGGCTATTGGAGGCTACTGCATCCGTTCAGAAGCTTGATAGGACTGGGGCACGAGTTGTATAACCATGTGCAAAAGAAGTACTGATCTTATGCTTCCTTCCGCTTTAAAAAACAATTGAGCATTATATAAGAATAACTTGTTTTTTTTGACATCCTTTTTGCATGTTTACAAGAGATAAGCCATGAAAGGTATGAAACATGGTAGACATTTTCAAATGGAGCTTTACCTAGATAATTGAATTAGCATTTATTTACTCCATTAAGTATTTCCAATTATGATTTTCAACTCTTTTAGACAGCAGAAATCTATCTATATACATCACTAGTCCTTTCATCTAATTAAATCTATTGGTTTTTGAGAGTCTTTGGCCAATATGCCGTAGAGAGCACATGCATCGTATCTGAAAATGGGTTAACCATTAGGCCATACCCTCTCCTTCCAACCCTGTTCCCTGCATACTAAGGACATTTTGAATATGTCTTCTGGATCAAACATGGAATTAATATTCGTCAAGACGGTGTTATATTTCTTGTGGAGTAACAGTTTACCGGAATACCAATCCCTTCTGTCAAAGTCCCATGGTCCAATCGGGATGATAAACCCTTAGCAGGACCTTGGCCATCTTTTATCATACCACACAAAGTGGAAGAAATCACAGTCAGTCTGAATGGATAAGTAAAAGCAGAAAAAGGTATGAGTTGAAGGCTGAAGCTGAGAATTTAGATTGGATTGCTTGTGTTCAACTTAAAACTCATGGGAGTATGTTCAAAATTACTTCAAATAGAATCCTGGACACAGGAACGTAAGCCTAGAGGAGGACATCTAGCAAATAATAGATGAATGAAAAACCTATTACAAAAAAGTGATGGAAAGCCAAAGTTTGGTCATTTTGAGAAAAGTATTTTCTTTTCCTGCTTCAGTCTAAAGTCTCTTGACATGCGATTCCCAGGAACAAGTTTTGCACCAAGTGAAAAGAATCTCAGATTTAGCATTTGACTGTTCTAGCAAGGATTGGTTAAGTTAGGATAGTTAAATGGCAATGTTAAAGGTCAAAAAGACGAGAGAGAATAAAGTCATGAAATGGGGAAAGGCCAACAATGAGATGAAAGAATATATTTAAATGTGTGATGGATGGCCAGTAGAGGTCAACACTTGTAGAGAAAGGAAAGGGAATGGAGTACAAACAACTTAGGGTGGCGATAAGGTAGTCCTGACTTGTACAGTGCTGCCTCCTTTGTGTGTATAGTATATTTACAGCTGAAATAAATGAGGAAATGAAGATGCTTGTGTGCGCTGTCTGTTTTATGAATGTCCTTTCTCATGTCTTTTGTGGATTGGCTTGTTTTCATATTGTGTATGATCATTTGCAGGTGATGGTTGAAGAAAATAGCACATTTCCTCTAAGTTCTATGTAAGAAACACTGCAACTTGTGGTTGGCTATAATGGATTTACTCTCAAGAATTTCAATAAATCAAAAAATTTCTAAGATGATAGAATTATATGTCGCAGCATGTCTTCCAAGGAGATAATCCAAAGTTGAAATTTTTTGAATCCTTTGAGGAGACTGAGTAGTTTTTAGGTTACTATGAATGAAGAAACCAGTTAGTGTTATGGGTGAAACCATAATTTCATCTCAGAAAGAATATTGCATAGGATGAAATCAAAAACAACATATTCTTATTTCTAGTCTTATGGGGTAGAAATGGCCGAGGGATTCAAAGTCGTAAGAAAGATAGAATGAGTATATATCATTTATTCTATTCCAATTCTTACAAATGAAGAGGCCTTTATTGGTGTCAAGGGAAGGCCTTTGGCTGAGCTCATGTTTGATTTATGACCCAATATTCTCCATCTCTTTTGTCAATTTGATTCAATCTCATTGACAAGGTTTCTTGGAACTTGGAACT
>SNQJ01S0037033.1:18980-36819 GCA_010110895.2 Picea sitchensis
CTCCCTCCCAACCTGGGAGTCATCTCTTCCTTTTTCAATAAGGAAGTCGTCTCCACGAGCTCCAGCTTGAGTACACAAACTCTTTCATCTTGGACAAAAGCTTTACCAAAATGTCTGCTTATCTGCTCATCTGTGGAGATATGCCTTAGAGAACCACTTTCTCCTTTCTGGACTTCATCACGGATAATGTAATGCTTGATTTCAAATGTACTTCGGTCTGGAACACTGGTTTTCTTTGAAGGCTTCTTGTAGCTCTTGATCAATAAAGTATATCTTTGTTGGATTCGTCTTTGGTTCCTACTAGCTCACAACATCGTGGCAAGGGTTAAATTGGAACATATCCATGTGGCACTTCTTTTGTCATCATGAGATCTTTGTCATGGATTGGCAATCCATTATCCTGATCTTCTGAGTAATCATTCTGATATAATATCTCTGTTATAGAAAATCTTCACCACGCTTCTGCTATGCATTGGAGGTTCTTTACCAAGTTATCTTCTTCCATCTGCATACAAGGGTCTCTTTCTGGTATGCCTCAAAGTCTTGAGGTTGCTCTTTATATGTTCTTTGTTCAATTGCTCTGGGGAACAATCTTTGCATTCATCTGATGTAGAACTCCAACCCATGGATGTTGCGGATGATATAATGACTCATGTAGAGGTATGTCTGGTTTGCTGGAACAAGTAATCGTCATAGTCTTCTCCCTCCATCTGGGAGAACCTCTAGTTCTGGATCTTGCAATGCTTGCATATATACACTGTTCTTCATCATAACTTTCAGTTCCTCTGCTTGATTGCTTTTAGTGAGTTCATATCAGGCTGGTAATCTTGTGATTCTTAATACAATGACTGGTTGTTTTGGCTTTTCTTTCTTTCTTGGATTCTTTCATGTTCTTCCTCATGTTTCTCTTTAGCTCTTGGGTCCATGGAGTTTCTTATAGATTCCATGCCCTAAAGATTCTACTTCTTTCTTTCATCGTAGGATCACAGATGTGGATGGACAACCAGGGATACTTTAAGGCTTCTCTTCGAAGAAGACTTCTTTTAGGTCGAACTGAACACATACTGCTTTTCATGGCTGCTACCATGGATATATACTTCATCATCTTCAATGGATCATAGGATTGGCTCCCTCCTAATCCTTGCTTCATGCATGCTCTTCTTTTGGTAATATATAATCGGCTCCCTCCATCTAGGAGAGTCCACGCTTCCGTCTACATCCTTATTGCCTTCTGCAAAACGTCATAAGTCTTTCTCCAATTTCCTCTTGATTGCTGACTTCTTTCTGTCTTTGCTTCTTCTAAGTCTCTCCAGGATTGATTCTGATTTCGGCTTATCTTGTAATAGCTTCCACATGATTTGTTTGATGTATTTCATTCTTTCATGTGTATTACCTTGTCTTTATATAGCAATCCTTATCTTTTTTCTTCCATAGGTATAGTTCTTCTTTGGAACATATTATCTTCTAAGAGATAGATATACAAGATATGTACAGAGACTATGCAAATAAGATATGTATAAGAAATATTGTTACCTTGTCTTAGAAGAAGAACTCTTTCTCATCCTGCTTGGTCTTCTTAGTAGGTTCCTTTTCTTCGACAACTGATGCTTCGTGTGTCCCCTTCCTTTTCTTCAACTCGGGACAATGATTCTTGTAGTGGCCATACTTTCGACAGTTGAAGCATTGTATTTCTAAAATATCTTTCTCTTGATTTGGCTTCCTCCTTGAGCCAAACTTCCTTTTGTTCCTGAAATTCTTGAATATTGTTGTGAAGGCTTGATCATCGTACTTCTTTTGGGGTTTCTCTTTTACACTGATCCTGGATTCTTCTTGAGCACAGCAAGTCCAAAGCTCTTCAAATGTCGGATACTCCTTCCTTGTGTTTATGCTTGTGGCAAATGCATCCCACGTCTTGGGAAGACCATTGAGTACTATGTTTACCAATTCCTTCTCTGAAATGATCTCTTCAATAGCTTGTAGTTGATTTCTTAACTGAGAGATTCTCACAAAGTATGATGTTATGCAGTCATCATCATTCATCTTCATGTCACGGAGCTCATTCTTCAGACTCATTATTTGTCCAATGTTTCTGACTGAGAAGAGGTTTGTTAGGGCATCGTACATCTTCTTCGATGAGTCAAGATGGGAGATGTAGGGTATCAAGTGGNAGAAGAGATTTGTTAGGGCATCGTACATCTTCTTTGATGAGTCAAGATGGGAGATGTAGGGTATCAAGTGGTCTTTTATAGATTCAAGTATGATACTCATAGCATTGATGTCACCATCTTTGAACTTCTCCATAACTACAACGTTCTGCGGTTCCTTCTCTTTTCCTTCTTCAAACTCTGGTTCCACGATCTTTCCTTTCACGATATCCAGCACTTTATTCTTGGCAAGGATGAGGTCAATCCTTGTCTTCCACGCTCTGAAGTTAGAGGCTCCATCTAACTTGTTTTCTGACTTCATAGAGTAAGTCATAGCTGCTTTGACTTGGTCAACCCTAGATTTGACCAGAAACTCAAACTTGATGTCTTGGCTTGCTGAGAGTACCAGGAGATGCGCTAGTGATGCAGGAGCATCGCTCCAACTCAGTAAAGTGCCAGTTAGCCAGCTCATCCAGCGCGCATTCATGGAGAAGAGAGGCGCAACCATCTCATTTTTCAAAATTTTGAAATCGAATCCCATTTGAGGATTTGCGTTGTAAGTCTTTTAATGCCAAGCCGCACCTTTGTATAGATAGTGGTTGAGGTTTCCTTTAATGGTTACCTGCAGCTAAGTCCATATCAGTCAGGTCCGTGACTTCCTTTTGTTTAATGTAGCCGTAGAGGTAGGAGCCACTCTGAGATAGCGATAGCACATAGGCGGTGAAGAGGATAAGCTCATGGAGCCCTCTTTGGTAATAAAGTCTCTAAGTGAGAATAGAAGAGTTCCCAGGTAGAGAGATCTCGAGAGAGAGAGAGAGCTGAGACTTGTTACAGTCCGACCTTTGTAAATCATCTGTATAGATACACAGAGATTAATAGAAAAAACAATTTTCCTACATATTGTTGTTCACGTGTTTATGTTTCAGGAATGAATGTTGTAGACACATGCGATAGATAGATTTTACTATCTGTTTGTGAGTTTGTCGATTTCTATCTGGGTTCTTTAGGCCGTGCAAGGAGTGCACAACAGAACATAGGAGGTTCTATAGCCAGCGCAAGGAGTGTGTATCTGAATCTCTCGTTTGAGATCAGAGGAGAATCTGCCAGGCGGGCACACCAGGAGAATTCACAACTCAGGAGAAGCCTCAGAGTTACTGAACACTCTGGAGGTGAAGACTGTGCAGCGAAAGCACGGGGAGAAGACAGAACTACTGAAGGTTCTGTAAAGCTCTGCCAGGAGGGCATTAAGCACATGCATAGAGTGCATAGGAGGGACTTTATTTCGAGTTCAGAGAGGAGTGTCGAGGAGAGACACTTACAGAGTTGCTGAACACTCTGTAGGCTTTGCAAGGTGTGCATTGAGCAGGAGAACGCCAGGGGGGTGTGAAGCATTTCTTTGCAAGAAATACTTCGAATTGAGTTATTCGAAAACTCAGCAGCACAAGGAGTGTGCGAATAAGAACTTGTCTGAAGTTCTTCAGCTCAGAAGGAATAGCGCAAGGAGTGCGCTCAGAGTGAACTTGTTTTAAGTTCGAAAGCTCAGAAGGTCGAGAAATCTTTTTGAGGTTTTCTAAGTTGACAAAGCTCAGGAGGGGAAGTGTTTTTATAACACAGGCGAGGCTTAAAAGTTGCAAGGCTCGCAGAAGGAATCAAAGGTCGAGACCTTCGACGCCTCAGAATTCTTCCAAGTCCGGAATAAAGTGAAAGAGCTCGGGAGGAGCAACAACTGCTATCAGATTGGCAGAAGCGGGGAATTTGGACTGTCCAAATCCACGTCCAGACTCCCAAAAGAAAAGAGCAGGTGGAAATCCTGTAAGCCGTAAGATCTTACGTAGAGGGCCGATAGCCACACAATCTGCGAGAATAGCGCGAGTCTTAGTGCTCATGCCAGGGAGGTGTTTCAACATTTCGTTACCGGGAAATCCGAGGGAAGAGTCTCGACACTCGTTCCCCAAAGTCACGAAAGGAGATCTCGCGAAGGGATCTAGATCGTCGGTCACGAGGGTTTGTGGGCCGTCAGATCTGGAGTACGTGTGGCAGAAATCTAGAGGCCATCGACATTTTCATCACCGAGAGAACACAAGTGAAGATAGGAGAAACCTCACGAAAGGAGGTCCCGCGAAAGCATTAGGACCGTCCATAGGAGAGACACGTGGCGAGCGGTCAAGGTTTCGAGGAAAACCCCGAAAGGTTATGAGCCGTCGATCCAGTTAGATCGTGGCCGTTGGTTCAAGAAGGATCTGGACCGTTGATCTCTCAGGGGGAGACTTCGACATTTCAAAAGACAGGGAACCGAGGAGAACTCGCATGTAGGAGTCCCGAATTCCCGAAACGCAAAAGGCGTGTAGCTTAGAGCCTTGGGTCATAGCCCGAGGTCATGGGAGAGAAAATGAGTCAACGCAGGGGTCCCTGTTGGCTTAGAACCGAGAAAGGCACCGAAAAGGTGGCGCGCACGTAGGTTTTTCTAAGGCCTGCGTCAAGGAGCAAGGGGACCTTTGGATCTATTCGAAGGGTTCCAGCAGGAACCAGAGAGCTATTTCAGCTCAACAAGAAGGAACGATCTAGTGACCGGGAGGTCGCAGACCCTGCCAAAGGGTGAGGTAGGGGGTCTGCATCAGGTGGTATCAGAGCACAGATTGGTTATTTCTGTGACGGAGAGCAGAGAAAGGATATACTTTGATACACACCATCAAGTGGTATCAGAGCTGATATTTTTGTCTGTAGATTTTAGGCGAAAAGGGGTGGAGATATTTTGGTAACATCAAGTGGTATAAAAAAACAAGAGTTTACCTGTAGACAATAGGTGAAGGAAGACATAGTGTTGATGCTATGTGGTGATTGTTTGTAGGAGTGCAACAATCAATAGACAGCCAGATGAGCTGTAAGAGAAGCTGGAGATGCTCTCAGTTGCAAAGTGAACAATAGATCTGTCGGGAGGACAAGTAGCATAAGAATATGGCTACTGAAGGCCATGAGCATGGTGGAAGATGAGACCACTGGCAGAAAAACAAGGCAAAGATTGACAGAGAACTCGCTGAGATAAGAGCGAGAATGGAATATCTGACATTGAAGATGCAATAGGAGGCGAAGGTACATTGGAGGTACGAATGGCCTCTGAACAAGAAAGCCAAATGGTCTGTTCAAAAGTTGCTGGCCAGGAAACAACAACAAAAGTTGAGGAAGTGGCTGAGGTATGCTGAAAGCCTCAGTGACACAGAGCTGGTTTGCATCTGTGAGCCAGAAGTCGGAGAAACCCTCAGTGATGAGGAAGAGGGATCAATTTCAGATCTCAGAAACTGCCAGTAGGGCAGGGATGAATTTTCGAATTGCTAGGTGGGCAATGAAATAAGATCATTGGAGGATCTCATAGACTGTAAGGAGGATAACCATGGAAATTCATATTGCTAGGAGGGAAATGATATGAGATTAGCAGAGGATCTCATAAACTGCCAGGTGGGCAGAAGTGAACTTTCGAGTTGCCAGGTGGGCAATGGGAAGAGATCAGCAGAAGGTCTCACATACTGCCAAGGGGGCAGTGGTGAAAGTTCAGATTGCCAAGTGGGCAATGAGATAGGACCAGTCGGTCTCATAGACTGCCAGGTGGGCAACATAAAATTCCCAGGATGCCAAGTGGGCATGGGGAAAAATTTGAGACTCTCTGAAAGTCTCAGGGACTAATGAGTGAGTTCAGGTCAGCAAGGAGTGTTGATAAGTGAAAATTCATGTGGTTGTGTAGACCATGTGAATGAAGATGATGACAAGTTAAAAACTTGCACCATCCAGGAGGAGGATCAGAAGAACATTCTGATGATTGGGGGAATTCGGGTTTTCCTGCCACATAGCTCAGTTGAGGCCAACGAAGGTGTTGTAGATGCAACAACAATAGGAGGATAGCTAGCAGAGACTGTCAAAGAAGAGGAAGAAATGGAGCAGACGCTGGTGTCTACCCCAGCAGAAGAAGAAGAGCATTCAACATAATGGCTAAAATTTTTCAGTGAGGTAGCTGAATAGAAGACAACTGCAACACTGGAGCCTGCAACAGAAGAGGAAGTAGACAACATGGATTTTGTTGATCTGTATGAAGAATTGGAAGCCCTGGAAAGGAGGGTGATGGTGCAAAGCTTGCACATCCAACATGCTAAGTTGGAAGCAGATAGAGGAGCATACCAGCATGGGGAGGAGCTGGAGGGAGTTTTAATTATGCCAGCACAAGAAGAGAAGAAGACAGTAGCTAGTTCTCAGAGGAGGAAGCTGAGAAAATGCTCAGTGAGGAGACTGCAGAATTGGAGTCTGCAGCAGAGTGGCCACTCAGTGCGACAAAGGGAAATAAAGACAGCATGGGAGATCAGGTAGATCTGCCCACTGATAAGGAGGAAGAAATGCAGTAGAGAAGACCGCATACTAAGAGCCAGCCATTGGAGCAGCTGGATAGGGTTATTGAGAAGATCAGGAGGCTAATGTTGAGGCCAGCACAAGAAGCAGTCGGCAGGAGGAAGTTGAACGACAAGGAACCTGCAACAACGACAGGGAAGAAGAGAAAGAAGCAACTTCAACGAAGCAATGGCGCAGGTGGACAGCTCCAAGGGAAAGTTTGGGATTCAGGTGGATTTCAACACTGGAGAAGAGGATCTCATGAGCAGGAGCTCATGATTTTTCCAGTTGAGGAGTATGATGCAGGGGCATCGCTCCAACTCAGTAAAGCGCCAGCCATCCAGCGCATCCAACGCCCATTCATGGAGGAGAGGCACAACCCTCTCATGTTTCAAAATTTTGAAATCAAATCCCATTTGGGGATTTGCGTTGTAAGTCTTCTAATGCCAAGCCACACCTTTGTATAGGTAGTGGTTGAGGTTTCCTTTAATGGTTACCTGCAACTAAGTCTATATCAGTCAGGTCTGCGACTTCCTTTTGTGTAATGTAGTCGTAGAGGTAGGAGATGCTCTGAGATAGTGATAGCACAAAGGCGGTGAAGAGGATAAGCTCATGGAGCCCTCTTTGGTAATAAAGTCTCTAAGTGAGAATAGAAGCGTTCTCAGGTAGAGAGATCTCGAGAGAGAGAGCGCCGAGACTTGTTATAGTCCAAAGTTTGTAAATCATCTGTATAGATACACATAGATTAATAGAAAAGCAGTTTTTCCTGCATATTGTTGTTCACATGTTTATGTTTCAGGAATGAATGTTGTAGACACAGGTGATAGATAGATTTTACTATCTGTTTGTGAGTTTGTCTATTTCTATCTGGGTTCTTTAGGTTGTGCAAGGAGTGCACAACAGAACAGAGGAGGTTCTGTAGCCAGAGCAAGGAGTGCGTATCTGAATCTCTCGTTTGAGATTAGAGGAGAACGTGTCAGGCGGGCACACCGAGAGAATTCACAACTCAGGAGAAGCCTCAGAGTTACTGAACACTTTGAAGGTGAAGACTGTGCAATGAAAGCACGGGGAGAAGACAGAACTACTGAAGGTTCTGTAAAGCTATGCCAAGAGGGCATTGAGCATGTGCATAGAGTGCACAGGAGGGACTCTATTTCGAGTTCAGAGAGGAGTGTCAAGGAGAGACACTTACAAAGTTGCTGAACACTCTGTAGGCTCTGCAAGGTGTGCATCGAGCAGGAGAACGCTAGGAGGGCGTGAAGCATTTCTTTGCAAGAAATACTTCGAATTGAGTTATTCGAAAACTTAGTAGCACAAGGAGTGTGCGAATAAGAACTTGTCTGAAGTTCTTCAACTCAGAGGGAATAGCGCAAGGAGTGCGCTCAGAGTGAACTTGTTTCAAGTTCGAAAGCTTAGAAGGTCGAGAAATCTTTTCGAGGTTTTCTGAGTTGACAAAGCTTAGGAGGGGAAGTGTTGTTATAACACAAGCGAGGCTTAAAATTTGCAAGGCTCGCAGAAGGAATCAAAGGCCGAGACCTTCGACACCTCAGAATTCTTCCAAGTCCAGAATAAAGTGAAAGAGCTCGGGAGGAGCAACAACTACCGTCAGATTGGCAGAAGCGGGGAATATGGACTGTCCAAATCCACGTCCAGACTCCTAGAAGAAAAGAGCAGGTGGAAATCCCGTAAGCCGTCAGATCTTACGCAGAGGGTCGATAGCTGCACGATCCGCGAGAATAGTGCGAGTCTTAGCGCTTGTGCCAAGGAGGTGTTTCGGCATTTCGTTTTCGGAAAATCCGAGGGAAGAGTTTTGACACTCGTTCCCCAAAGTCGTGAAAGGAGATCTCGCGAAGGGATCTAGACCATCGGTCAGGGGGGTTTGTGGGCCGTCGGATCTGGAGGACGTGTGGCAGAAATCTGGAGGCCATCGACATTTTCATCTCAGGGAGAACAAGGGTGAAGACAGGAGAAACCTCACGAAAGGAGGTTCCGCGAAAGCATCAGGACCGTCCATAGGAGAGACACGTGGCGAGCGGTCAAGGTTTCGGGGAAAACCTCGAAAGGTTATGAGTCGTCGATCCAGTTAGATCATGGTCGTTGGCTCAAGAAGGATCTAGACCATTGATCTCTCAGGGGGAGACTTCGGCATTTCGAAAGAAAGGGAGTCGGGGAGAACTCGCGTGTAGGAGTCTCGAACTCCTGAAACGCGAAAGGCGTGTAACCTAGAGCCTTGGGTCACAACTCGAGGTCACGAGAGAGAAAAGGAGTCAACGCAAGGGTGCTTGTTGGCTCAGAACCGAGAAAGGCGCCGAAAAGGTGGTGCGCACGTAGCTTTTTCTAAGGCCCACGTCAAGGAGCAAGGGGACTTGTGGATCTGTTCGAAGGGTTCCAACAAGAACCATAGAGCTATTTCAGCTCAGCAAGAAGGAACGATCTAGTGACCGGGAGGTTGCGGACACTGCTGAAGGGTGAGGTAGGGGGTCTGCATCAGGTGGTATCAGAGCACAGATTGGTTATTTCTGTGACGGAGAGCAGATAAAGGATATACTCTGATACACAACATCAAGTGGTATCAGAGCTGATATTTTTGTCTGTAGATTTCAGGCGAAAAGGGGTGAAGGAGATATTCTGGTAACATCAAGTGGTATCAGAAAACAGGAGTTTACCTGTACACAACAGGTGAAGGAAGACAAAGTGTTGATGCTCTGTGGTTATTGTTTGCAGGTGTGCAACAGTCAATAGACAACCAGATGAGCTGTAGGAGAAGCCAGAGATGCTCTCAGTTGCAGAGTGAACAACAGACTTGCCGGGAGGGCAGGTAGCAAAATAATATGGCTACTGAAGGCCATGAGCGTGGTGGAAGATGAGACCACTGGAAAAAAAAGCAAGGCAGAGATTGACAAAGAACTCACTGAGATAAGAGTGAGAATGGAACATCTGACATTGAAGATGCAACAGGAGGTGAAGGTACATTGGAGGTACAAATGGCCTCTGAACAAGAAAACCAAATGGCTTGTTCAAAAGTTGTTGGCCAGGAAACAACAACAAAAGTTGAGAAAGTGGCTGAGGTATGCTGAAAGCCTTAGTGATACAGAGTTGGTTTGCATCTGTGAGCTAGAAGTCGGAGAAACCCTCAGTGATGAGTAAGAGGGATCAATTTCAGATCTCATAAATTGCCAGGAGTGCAGAGATGAATTTTCAAATTGCCAGGTGGGCAATGAAATGAGATCATTGGAGGATCTCATAGACTGTCAGGAGGACAGCCATGTAAATTCATATTGCTAGGAGGGCAATGATATGAGATTAGCAGAGGATCTCATAAACTGCCAGGTGGGCAGAAGTGAACTTTCGAGTTGCCAGGTGGGCAATGGGAAGAGATCAGCAGAAGGTCTCGCATACTGCCAAGGGGGCAATGGTGAAAGTTCAGATTACCAAGTGGGCAATGAGATGATACCAGTCGGTGTCATAGACTCCAAGGTGGGCAACAGAAAATTCCCAGGATGCCAGGTGGGCAGGGGGAAAGAATTGAGACTGTCTGAAACTCTCAGGGACTCAGGAGTGAGTTCAGGTCAACAATGAGTGCTGATAAGTGAAGATTCATGTGGTTGTGCAGACCATGTGAATGAAGATGATGACACGTTAAAAACTTGCACCATCCAGGAGGAGTATCAGAAGAGCATTCTGATGATTGGGGGAATTCAGGTATTCCTACCACATAGCCCAGTTGAGGCTAGTGAAGGTGTTGCAGATGCAACAACAACAGGAGGACAACCAACATAGACTGTCAAAGAAGAGGAAGAAATGGAGCAGACGCTGATGTCTACCCCAACAGAAGAAGAAGAACATTCAACAGAATGGCTCAAAATTTTCAACCAGGTAGATGAACAGAAGACAACTGCAACACTGGAGCCTGTAGCAGAAGAGGAAGCAGACAACATGGATTTTGCTGATCTGTATGAAGAATTGGGAGCCCTGGAAAGGAGGGTGATGGTGCAAAGATTGCACATCCAACATGCTAAGTTGGAAGCAGATAAAGGAGCATACCATCTTGGGGAGGAGTTGGAGGGAGTTATAATTATGCCAGCACAAGAAGAGAAGCAAACAGTAGCTAGTCTGTCAGAGGAGGAAGCTGAGAAAACGCTTAGTGAGGAGACTACAGAATTGGAGTCTGCAGCAGAGTGGCCACTCAGTGCCACAAAGGGAAATAAAGACAACATGGGAGATCAGGTAGATATACCCACTAATAAGGAGGAAGAAGAGCAGCAAAGAAGATTGCATACAAAGAGCTAGCCATTGGAGCAGCTGGGTAGGGTGATTGAGAAGATCAGGAGGCTGATGTTGAGGTCAGCACAAGAAGCAGTCAGCAGGAAGAAGTTGAACAACAAGGAACCTGGAACAGTGGCAGGGAAGAAGAGAAAGAAGTAGCAGTAGCAGCAGCGAAGCAATGGAGTAGGTGGACAACTCCAAGGGAAAGTTTGGGATCCAGGTGGATTTCAACACTGGAGAAGAGGAACTCATGAGCAGGAGCTCATGATTTTTCCAGCTGAGGAGTATGATGCAGGAGCATCGCTCCAACTCAGTAAAGCGCCAGCCAACCAACTCATCCAGCGCACATTCATGGAGGAGAGAGGTGCAACCCTCTTATTTTTCAAAATTTTGAAATCGAATCCCATTTGGGGATTTGCGTTGTAAGTCTTTTAATGCCAAGCCGCACCTTTGTATAGGTAGTGGTTGAGGTTTCCTTTAATGGTTACCTGCAGCTAAGTCCATATCAGTCAAGTCTGCGACTTCCTTTTGTGTAATGTAGCCGTAGAGGTCGGAGCCGCTATGAGATAGCGATAGCACAGAGGCGGTGAAGAGGATAAACTCATGGAGCCCTCTTTGGTAATAAAGTCTCTAGTGAGAATAGAAGAGTTCTCAGGTAGAGAGATCTCTCTCGAGAGAGCGTTGAGACTTGTTACAGTCCAGCCTTTGTAAATCATCTGTATAGATACACATAGATTAATAGAAAAGCAATTTTTCCTTCATATTGTTGTTCACGTGTTTATGTTTCAGGAATGAAGGTTGTAGACACAGGCGATAGATAGATATTACTATCTGTTTGTGAGTTTGTTAATTTCTATCTGGGTTCTTTAGGCTGTGCAAGGAGTGCGCAACATAACAGAGGAGGTTCTGTAGCCAGCGCAAGGAGTGCGTATCTGAATCTCTCGTTTGAGATCAAAGGAGAACGTGCCAGGCGGGCACACCAGGGGAATTCACAACTCAGGAGAAGCCTCAGAGTTACTGAACACTCTGGAGGTGAAGACTGTGCAGCGAAAGCACGGGGAGAAGACAAAACTACTGAAGGTTCTGTAAAGCTCTGCCAGGAGGGAATTGAGCGCGTGCATAGAGTGCATAGGAGGGACTCTATTTCGAGTTCAAAGAGAAGGAGTGTCAAGGAGAGACACTTACAGAGTTGCTGAACACTCTGTAGGCTCTGCAAGGTGTGCATCGATCAGGAGAACGCCAGGAGGGCGTAAAGCATTTCTTTGCAAGAAATACTTCGAATTGAGTTATTCGAAAACTCAGTAGCACAGGGAGTGTGCGAATAAGAACTTGTCTAAAGTTCTTCAGCTCAGAAGGAATAGCACAAGGAGTGCGCTCAGAGTGAAATTGTTTCACGTTCGAAAGCTTAGAAGGTTGATAAATCTTTTTGAGGTTTTTTGAGTTGACAAAGCTCAGGAGGGGAAGTGTTTTTATAACACAGGCGAGGCTGAAAAGTTGCAAGGCTAGCAGAAGGAATCAAAGGTCGAGACCTTCGACACCTCAAAATTCTTCCAAGTCCGGAATAAAGTGAAAGAGCTCGAGAGGAGCAACAACTTCCGTTGGATTGGCAGAAGCAGGGAATTTGGACTATCTAGATCCACGTCCAGACTCTTAGAAGAAAAGAGCAGGTGGAAATCTTGTAAGCCGTCAGATCTTACGCAGAGGGCCGATAGCCGCACGATCTGCGAGAATAGCGTGAGTCTTAGCGCTCGTGCCAAGGAGGTGTTTCGGCATTTCGTTATCGGGAAATTCGAGGGAAGTGTCTTGACACTCGTTCCCCAAAGTCGTGAAAGGAGATCTCGCGAAGGGATCTAGACAGTCGGTCATGGGGGATTGTGGGTCGTTGGATCTAGAGGACGTGTGGCAGAAATCTGGAGGCCATTGAAATTTTCATCACCGGGAGAACAAGGGTGAAGACAGGAGAAACATCACGAAAGGAGGTCTCGCGAAAGCATCAGGACCGTCCATAGGAGAGACACGTGGCGAGCGGTCAAGGTTTCGGGGAAAACCCCGAAAGGTTATGAGCCGTCAATCCAGTTAGATCGTGGCCGTTGGTTCAAGAAGGATCTGGACCGTTGATCTCTCAGGGGGAGACTTCGACATTTCGAAAGACAGGGAGCCGGGGAGAACTCGCATGTAGGAGTCCCGAACTTCCGAAATGCGAAAGGCATGTAGCCTAGAGCCTTGGGTCACAACCTGAGGTCACGAGAGAGAAAAGGAGTCAACGCAGAGGTGCCTGTTGGCTCAGAACCGAGAAAGGCGCCGAAAAGGTGGCACACACGTAGGTTTTTCTAAGGCTTGCGTCAAGGAGCAAGGGGACCTGTGGATCTGTTCGAAGGGTTCCAACAGGAACCAGAGAGTTATTTCAGCTCAACAAGAAGGAAAGATCCAGTGACCGGGAGGTCGCGAACCCTGCCGAAGGGTGAGGTAGGGGGTCTGCATCAGGTGGTATCAGAGCACAGATTGGTTATTTTTGTGATGGAGAGCAGAGAAAGGATATACTCTGATACACACCATCAAGTGGTATTAGAGCTGATATTTTTGTCTATAGATTTCAGGCGAAAAGGGGTGAAGGAGATATTTTGGTAATATCAAGTGGTATCAGAAAACATGAGTTTACCTGTAGACAACAGGTGAAGGAAGACAAAGTGTTGATGCTATGTGGTGATTGTTCGCAGGTGTGCAACAGTCAATAGACAACCAAATGAATTGTAGGAGAAGCTGGAGTTGCTCTTAGTTGCAGACTGAACAACAAACTTTTCGGGAGGGCAGGTAGCAGAAGAATATGGCTACTGAAGGCCATGAGCGTGGTGGAAGATAAGACCATCGACATAAAAGCAAGGCAAAGATTGACAGAGAACTCGCTAAGATAAGAGTGAGAATGGAACATCTGACATTGAAGATGCAACATGAGGCGAAGGTACATTGGAGGTACGAATGGCCTCTGAACAGGAAACCCAAATGGCTCGTTCAAAAGTTGTTGGCCAGGAAACAACAACAAAAGTTGAGGAAGTGGTTGAGGTATGCTGAAAGCCTCAATGACATAGAGCTGGTTTGCATATGTGAGCCAGAAGTCGGAGAAACTCTCTGTGATGAAGAAGAGGGATCAATTTCAGATCTCATAAACTGCCAGGAGGGCAGGGATGAATTTTTGAATTTCCAGGTGGGCAATGAAATGAGATCATTGGAGGATCTCATCGACTGTCAGGAGGACAGCCATGGAAATTCATATTTCTAGGAGGGAAATGATATGAGATTAACAAAGGATTTCATAAACTGCCAGGTGGGCAGAAGTGAACTTTCGAGTTGCCAGGTGGGCAATGGGAAGAGATCAATAGAAGGTTTCGCATACTACCAAGGGGGCAGTGGTGAAAGTTTAGATTGCCAAGTGGGCAATGAGATGGGACCAGTCAGTCTCATAGGCTGCCAGGTGGGCAGCAAAAAATTCCCAGGATGCCAGGTGGGCGGGGGGAAAGAATTGAGACTGTCTGAAAGTCTCAAGGACTCAGGGGTGAGTTCAAGTCAACAAGGAGTGATTATAAGTGAAGATTCATGTGGTTGTGCAGAGCATGTGAATGAAGATGATGACAAGTTAAAAACTTACACCATCCAGGAGGAGGATCAGAAGAGCATTCTGATGATTGGGGGAATTCGGGTATTCCTGCCACATAGCCCAGTTGAGGCCAATGAAGGTGCTGCAGATGCAACAACAGCAGGAGGACAACCAACAGAGAATGTCAAAGAAGAGGAAGAAATGGAGCAGACACTGATGTCTACCCCAACAGAATAAGAAGAGCATTCAACATAATGGCTCAAAATTTTTAGCTAGGTAGCTGAACAAAAGATGACTGCAGCATTGGAGCCTGCAGCAGAAGAGGAAGCAAATAACATGGATTTTGCTGATCTGTATGAAGAATTGGAAGCCCTGGAAAGGAGGGTGATGGTGCAAAGATTGCACATCCAACAGGCTAAGTTGGAAGCAGATAGAGGAGCATACCAGCCTGGGGAGGAGCTGGAGGGAGTTATAATTATGCCAACACAAGAAGAGAAGAAGACAATAGCTAGTCTGTCAGAGGAGGACGTTGAGAAAACGCTCAATGAGGAGACTGGAGAATTGGATTCTGCAGCAGAGTGGCCACTCAGTGCCACAAAGGGAAATAAAGACAACATGGGAGATCAGGTAGATTTTCCCACTGATAAAGAGGAAGAAGTGCAACATAGAAGACTGCATACAAAGAGCCAGCCATTGGAGCAGCTGGATAGGGTGACTGAGAAGATCAGGATGTTGATGTTGAGGCCAGCACAAGAAGCAATCGACAGGAGGAAGTTGAAAAACAAGGAACCTGCAACAACGATAGGGAAGAAGAGAAAGAAGAAACAACAACAACAACGAAGCAATGGAGCAGGTGGACAACTCCAAGGGAAAGTTTAGGATCTAGGTGGATTTCAACACTGGAGAAGAGGAGCTCATGAGCATGAGCTCATGATTTTTCCAGCTGAGGAGTATAGTGCAGGAGCATCGCTCCAACTCAGTAAAGCGCTAGCCAACCAACTCATCCAGTGCACATTCATGGAGGAGAGAGGCGCAACCCTCTCATTTTTCAAAATTTTGAAGTCGAATCCCATTTGGGGATTTGCATTGTAAGTCTTTAAATTCCAAGCCACACCTTTGTATAGGTAGTGGTTGAGGTTTTGTTTAATGGTTACCTGCAGTGAAGTCCATATCAGTCAGGTCTGCGACTTCCTTTTGTGTAATGTAGCCGTAGAGGTAGGAGCCGATTTGAGATAGTTTTAGCACAGAGGCGGTGAAGAGGATAAGATCATGGAGCCCTCTTTGGTAATAAAGTATCTAAGTGAGAATAGAAGAGTTATTAGGTAGAGAGATCTCAAGAGAGAGAGAGCTAAGACTTGTTACAGTCCAGCCTTTGTAAATCATCTGTATAGATACACATAGATTAATAGAAAAGCAATTTTTCCTACATATTGTTGTTCACGTGTTTATGTTTCAGGAATGAATGTTGTAGACACAGGCGATAGATAGATTTTACTATCTTTTTGTGAGTTTGTCAATTTCTATATGGGTTCTTTAGGCTGTGCAAGGAGTGCACAACAGAACAAAGGAGGTTCTGTAGCCAGCGCAAGGAGTGCGTATCTGAATCTCTCGTTTGAGATCAGAGGAGAACGTGCCAGGCGGGCACACTAGGAGAATTCACAATTCAGGAGAAGCCTCAGAGTTAATGAACACTATGGAGATTAAGACTGTGCAGCGAAAGCACGGGGAGAAGACAGAACAACTGAAGGTTATGTAAAGCTCTGTCAAGAGGGCATTGAGTGCGTGCATAGAGTGCACAGGAGGGACTCTATTTCGAGTTTAGAGAGGAGTGTCGAGGAGAGACACTTACAAAGTTTCTGAACACTCTGTAGGCTCTGCAAGGTGTGCATCGAGCAGGAGAACGCCAAGAGGGCGTGAATCATTTATTTGCAAGAAATACTTCGAATTGAGTTATTCAAAAACTTAGCAGCACAAGGAGTGTGCGAATAAGAACTTGTCTGAAGTTCTTCAGCTCAGAAGGAATAGCACAATGAGTGCGCTCAGAGTGAACTTGTTTCAAGTTCGAAAGCTCAGAAGGTCGAGAAATCTTTTTGAGGTTTTCTAAGTTGACAAAGCTTAGGAGGGGAAGTGTTTTTATAACACAGGTGAGGCTTAAAAGTTGCAAGGCTCGTAGACGGAATCAAAGGCCGAGACCTTCGACGCCTCAGAATTCTTCCAAGTCCAGAATAAAGTGAAAGAGCTCGGGAGGAGAAACAACTGCCGTCGGATTGGCAGAAGCGGGGAATGTGGACTGTCCAAATCCATGTCCAGACTCCCAGAAGAAAAGAGCAGGTGGAAATCCCGTAAGCCGTAAGATCTTACGCAGAGGGCCGATAGCCGCATGATCTGCGAGAATATCGTGAGTCTTAGCGCTCGTGCCAGGGAGGTGTTTTGACATTTCGTTACTGGGAAATCTGAGGGAAGAGTCTCGACACTCGTTCCCCAAAGTCGCAAAAGGAGATCTCACAAAGGGATCTAGACCGTCGGTCACGGGGGTTTGTGGGCCGTCAGATCTGGAGGACACGTGGCAGAAATCTGGAGGCCATCGACATTTTCATCACCGAGAGAACAAGGGTGAAGACAGGAGAAACCTCACGAAAGGAGGTCCTGCGAAAGCATCGTGACCGTCCATAGGAGAGACACGTGGCGAGCGGTCAAGGTTTTGGGGAAAACCCCGAAAGATTATGAGCCGTCGATCTAGTTAGATCGTGGCCGTTGGTTCAAGAAGGATCTGGACCGTTGATCTCTCAGGGGGAGACTTTGGCATTTCGAAAGACAGGGAGCCAGGGAGAACTTGCATGTAGGAGTCCCGAACTCTCGAAACGCGAAAGGCGTGTAACCTAGAGCATTGGGTCATAGCCCGACGTCACAAGAGAGAAAAGGAGTCAACGCAGGGGTGCCTGTTGTCTCATAACTGAGAAAGGCGCCAAAAATTTGGCGCACACGTAGGTTTTTCTAAGGCCTGCGTCAAGGAGCAAGGGGACCTGTGGATCTGTTTGAAGGGTTCCAGCAGGAACCAGAGAGCTATTTCAACTCAGCAAGAAGGAACGATCCAGTGATCGGGAGGTCGTGGACCCTGCTGAAGGGTGAGGTAGGGGGTACCCTGCTGAAGGGTGAGGTAGGGGGTCTGCATCAGCTAGGCTAGGGTGCATTGATCTATTTGGAAATGAGGTCAATCCCTTCACTTAAGGTGCCTCAACGAGAGGATTAATGTTTCTGCAACTGCACCTGCTAGTAACCCTAGCGACAATGCTTTGGTGACTGCTCCTGCTAGAAACCCTAGCAACAGTTCTTCAACGAGCTTAATATCCTTATGGCTATGTTTTCTTCCAGTGGTTAGACTGAATGAAGGAGGTGTGGGCCCATAACCTGTTAGAATATAATGGATGTGCTCATTTTACCATTGACAATATCACTATTGTCACCC